>VWPW01014179.1:183393-295032 GCA_013389825.1 Crypturellus undulatus
CGGGGGCGCGCGCGGCGCTAACCTGCGCGGCGCAGGATGTGGCTCGCGGTGACGTCAGGGCCAGATGTTTTCCCAGGCGCCGCCCCGCGGGGCGCGCGGCGGCTCCGCGGAGCAGTACCGGGGAGGCGGCTGCTCCTGTCACCGCGCGAGGGACGCGCCTCTCGCCGGGAAAAGCGGCACCAGCGCCCGCTCCAAGCAACAAGCTGCCCCTGCGAGGATTTGCACTTCATTCCCTCCCCTGTCGCTGGACTCCCAAAGCGCTCTGGATTTAGGGACAAGCTGGGTGTGATCCTTGCAAACAAAGTGCGTTTTTCATAGCTGCGTGGTCATCCCTCACTTCTACAACAAGATCTTAAGGAATAGGAGAGGGAAAGCCCAGCTTGCTTTTTTTTTTTTTTTTAATAAAAGAAGTGCTTTTTTTTTTTCCTTCTTATTTTTGGATTTCTTTTTAAACTCATGAAAAATGGCAACAGCAGCCTATGTGGATCATTTTGCAGCCGAGTGCCTTGTTTCTATGTCCAGTCGTGCTATTATCCATAGCCCCAAAGGGGAGTCTGATTGCCAACCTGATGCAGCAAAACTGCCTTCCTCCAATGGAGACGAGAAGCACGAAGCCAGGGAGCCCGGGAAGGACAATGGATCCTCACTATTTGTGGTGGCCAGCATTCTGGCAGATCTGAACCAGCACGTCCCAAACTCACCCGCTCTTCGGACAGAAAAACCAGAGACCTTTGATATCACAGAACAAATACACATTTCTATTGCTCCTACGGAGTTTGGGGAAGAAAGTGTGTCCTCGGCTGGTAAGCGTGGAGGAGGAAAAGCAGCCACACCTACTGCCCTGGCTGCAGTAACCGAGTCAAGCCCCAGACAAAAGAACAAGCGAGGGAGAAGCTGGACTGACCCTGGATCACCCCAGAAAAAGCACAAATGCCACTATGTGGGGTGTGAAAAAGTTTATGGCAAATCTTCCCATCTTAAAGCTCATCTAAGGACCCACACAGGTTAGTTACAATCCAGCCATAGATTTATTTGTTACAGCTTGGTATTAAAATGAATGTTTTAAAAACAACAAAAAAAGAAAAACAAAAACAAAGTGGTATTTGGCCAACCTTGTAGTCTCATCTCTTAAAGCACAAGCTCAGGAAAACCAAATGAAATTAAAAAAAAAAAAACACCAGAGATAATCCCTTATTGGGCATAGGGTCAAAGCTAATGGTTCTTTTTTATTGCTTAAAGTCACAGGGAATGGAGCATGGGTTATCTGTGTGGATCCTACCAAGCTGTAATTGCTAGCTGCTCGCCTTCTTGTTTAGTGCATCTTCTACTTCCCTTCTGAATGCTTCTCAGACTCCCCTGTTCAGTTTCCCAACTCTGCACTCCTCTCACCACCCTTATATGAGCTTATTGCTTCTAATGCCAGTGGCAGTACTCTCAGTGTTTTAAAATTAAATGCTCTAGAGGCATCTGAATGAGGGTGTTTCTGTTTCTTTCTTTAGCAGACATTTGCGTGAAGCTAAAGTAGGCAGTATGGCAGTTGAGAGCCTGAACATGAGTCACAAGGAGACATTTATCATAACTGTAGAGGGAGAGGGACACGCGCAGCCTCAGCAAGGCTTCTGGCAGTTGGGTAAAATTGGCTTCAGAAAACATTTGAATGCAAACACTAGCTTGCTCTAATCAGTGTTTCACATTCAGTACTTCATGAACTCATCTGAACACTTTTTGAGTGCTATTGCAATTTATGAGACAAACACAGAAAAAAAACAGAAGTCTGTCTTTTGACAGAAGTTCTGTCAAGATTATATACAGGCTTGTAATGGGACTGTCCTGAAACAGGCCCCTGGACTGCCAGCCCTCTGTGGCGGTGCAGCGAGGGACAACTTTCAACCACAGAGGTAACACCCAGAAAGCTAGAGATGGGTCTCCACAGGACTGGTCACAGAGCTTACTGCAAGGCCAGGGTGCATACAGATACCAGGCTAATTTGGCGTGAGCTGTTCAACTAATTTCAGACAATTTTACTAAACTCTGCAGTCGTCCCTCAGAGAGGATTAAGAAAAAGACTCCCCGAACTGTACGTGGCAAATGGCTGCTGAACAATTCTAGCTGACAGCCTTGCCCGTGCTCACAAGGACACAGTTTTTCCTGCTGCCTCCCCAGGTAAAGCAAGAGCCCCTCTGAATTAAGGGCATGTTTTGCTCTCCGAGAGAGAAGAGAGTCCCATCAAGTTGAAGCATATGGACGAACAATTCCCTGCATCACACAGCCAAGGGAACAGCATGTTCCTGGCACCCTGGGCAGCTTGCCCTGCTCTGCGCTCTGCAGCCGTTCTTGCTTCCTCTGGGCTGACGCAGGAAAGGTGCTTCCACTCAGCTGGGGGGAAAATGTTTCTTCGAATTTTCAGCTTTTTTTCCTCCTGCCCTTTGCTTCTGGTCTTTGCTGCTGTCTTCAAACTGCAAGATAAATTTGGCAATGTCTGTGGACTCACAAATCAAATGGAGATCAAGACGGTCAACTCCTCTTGCTGATAAAGGCAGAGGGCTGGGCCATGCCCGCCCTGCGGGGAGAGGAGAGGACAGGGAGCTCAGGGCGGTGAGCAGTGGCGCTCGCTCGAGCTCGCTGGCGCTGCCGGCTCAGCCGAGTCATTCGGGGACACTGGCTTGCCTCCAGGTTCTGTGTGGAGTGCTTTTTTCCCCCTTCATTTCTTAACCCTTTCCTGTATTTTTTTTTCCAGCTCTGTTAGGCTTAATATATTACTGCTGTGCCTAATGGCACTGAGAGAGAAGGAGAGCGTGTGAGAGCTAGAGGGAACATGGAGAAGGAACGGGTTTTGCCCGGGGAGTGGCAGGACCCTCAGGGACTAGAGCTTCTTTGTTTTCTTGTGTCCTCAGCATCTATGTGGGAAGCTTTAAACAGGGCTGCCAAGTTTCCCTCCTTGTTGGCAACAGGTCTGTCTCTGTTGGATCCAGTTTTCAACAGAATGCCTCTTGCTCCTCTCTGAATGCTTTGTAAGGTGCTCCCACTTAAAAAAAAATACAAATGTGATAGGCTTGGAAGAAGAATTTTGAATCGCACTAGGAGTTAAAATAACAGAACAAGCAGTGACTTCCAGGATTGGTAAATGTTTGTTTTTGCAAAATGCATAATGGGTTCTGCTGGTTTAGAGCAAGGGTCTCGGGTATCCTGCTTTCCAGCAGTCATGGTGTTTGCAAACACCAGTCTACCTGCCCGTCAGGATAAGAGCTGCCCACCTCACCAGGCAGGGCTGAAAATGGCTCAGGTGCTTTAAGCACTCTTCCCAGTAACTCCCAACTCGTATTACAAAGAAACAATCCAAAAAATTCTGCTATGGGTGAAATTTCTCCCACATGCTGTATGACTAGACCTGCTGGTATTTGGGGCAAAGCTAAGAACAGCACTTCAGGCTAGAAGATATCCACGATAGTTCTAGAGATGTATTTGTATAGTGCAGTTTATGACCTGCTTGAGAAACTTGCTTGTCCTTGTCTGCTGCTGTACTCGAAGTAAAGGCCTTGCTTGGAGGAAGGGCAGACTAAAGGTTGGGGTTATGGTGTGACAAGGAGATACAGAAGCTTTCAAGTACTTCTGGGTCAAATGTAGCCGACATGGGTAGGGACTCAAAGCTGGTACTGTCTTCTGGCTCTTTGATGCCCCATGTGACATCCTCTCTAGTTGGTTTTAGCCAGTTTTCAGGGCACGGATGCCCAAGGCAAGAGCACTAGCACAGAGGATGTGAATTATTTTATTGCCAGCAGAAGGAACAAGATGGAAGGGGCAAGGAGGCAGCATCTGCCTTTTGTCTATAGGCCTTGCTCAAAGGACTGCATTTTAGAACAAAGTTCCCCATTGGAACTGAGCATGATCCACAGCCTCTTCTATGTTGAACACTATCAGTTAAGATCTCAACCTTGTGACTGCTTTGTCTGTACTAACTTGACAAACCATAGAGCCAGACAGAAAATGTTAGTCACCAAATCTTTGCAGTTCTCTCCTGCAGCCTTCAGACTCTTCCCCTCCCCCTAGGTTTCTTTTCGTATTTATATTCTCCACCCCACCCTCTCACTGGATATCCTGAGTTTAACGTGATCATCAGCCACAAAGCCCTTGAAGTCTTAATGTTTACCAGAAGGTTATATTTAGTGTCAGTGGGTAGATTTCAAGTACATTTTTTTCCTGCAGAGATTCCTGCAGACCTCAAAAGCTGTGCTGTGATCCACAGCTGCAGCACTTCATTAGCACCAAGTTATAGTGATCCCATTGCTGCAGAAACACCAGTTCAAAAAAAAAAATTCCCTTCCCTCTGAAAAAGATCCCAAAACTTTCAGATTCCGAACTGAAAAAAAATCAGACAACATATTTACATGACTAAGTTCTCCTTCCCCTGAAGCAGCTTTTCAATACAGACTCACTGAAAAGGTTTGGAAACTCTCTGGAGTCACTGGAAACCAGTTTGTCTCCTTTGATGTACCAGTGGGAGGAGAAAGTCACTGCAGAGCCCAATAGCTAGTCTGGCAGCCAGAGCCTCATACAAGGAGATAAGAGCAGAGTCCAAGACCACTGTGTTTTGGTAAGCTGTACAGTGCCATTACATATATATATATATATGTTATTAAAGTGCATTGCACTACATAGAGAAAAACAGGCTGGACTTTGGGCAGGGGTCCCAAGAATCACCTCTACCACAGCCCCTGAAAGCCCTGGGGCCACTCAAGCATTTTGCAAGTTATCACATTAGTATACCAGCAGTGCAGAGATAGTATACCATGTGTGCAGAGCACACACACACAAATCTACTTAATTAGAATAGAATTTCCTTTGCAACCTATTTCCTCTACTCAGTAAGAGCCACACTACCTTTCAGTCCTCAGAACTGAATGTGTTCACAGAAATTAGTGTAAGATAATGAGATGGGGCCACCAGCCTCAGCTGTGAATATTGATGAGATGAAGAGCGCCTTACAGCAGAACATAAACCTGTGGACCAGCTATGGAGAAATGAGGGCAGCGGAGCCTCACAGTAGCCCTGCACTGACGGTCAAGCAGAGGCACTAAGTCAGATATGCTTTAGGTACCTGTTGTTCATTTTAATCTAATCATTATTCATCAAACATTAGCTGTATTGGAATAGTTAGAAAAGACTACTGGACCCCTTTGACTCCATCAAACCACTATAAACACTTAGGGGCAACAGTAATGAACCAATATAAAAGTCAATTTCTAATTTGTGCACTTTTTCTTCTAAGTACTATATCTCTCTTGCACCAAGTAGATTTCTCCTAATAACTTTACGACTAGGCTATCTAAAGATAGAGAAAATCATAATATAGTTGGTATTTGAAACAAATTTCTGAGAAATAAAGCAATCAGATCTCACTCCAAAAAGGCGACAACAGCTTAATATTTAGGTTGAATAAACTGGATATTTGACATGTGTTTAGGTTAAGGAAAAGAAAAAAAAAAAAAANGATAAATTGGATATTTGACATGTGTTTAGGTTAGGGAAAAGAAAAAAAAAAAAGAGTGCTGTAGATGAAGTAGGGATAAGGTGGTTTGACAAAAGGATTTTAACTTTCAGTTTTATCAAGTGTTTCTCTTTGCCCATATTAATTAGGGGCACAGGGCAAGCGTAACTTCACTTTGGAGTCAGCTAAATCGAGATGCCACCTACATATAGGGACAAACTGATTACCTGGGGTAAGGAGAAGCAAGCGCACATACCAGTTAAAAAGTTAGGTCTTAAAGTTTAGCACCTCAAAACTATCAGAACCTGAACTAAAGCGCAGCTAAAAGCCATAGGCTAGAGGCTGGACTGCGGCTGCCCTTGGCTTGCCCGGAGGCACCCAGCGAGGGCACGAGCGCATGCAGCAGCGCGCCAAGGAGGCTGCCCTGCACACCTGACCGCCAACCGCGGTGTCACCCTGGGCAGCGGGAAGGCCCAGGGTGCTGCTAGGTCACTGTGCCCTGCAGAGCTCTCGCTCTGCTTCCTACCTCCCCTCCTTGCCAAGCGTGCCCAAATCTTCCCTCCGGGGTCTTTTCCTGAGACAAACTCAAACAGCAGCTTCAGAAGGACAGCTTCCAGGACCTGCTGCATGAAATACTTTAAGCTAGGCTTCCAGCGTCTGCCTTTGTCCATCTTTCTCAGGGTTAAATGGTTCAGCAGGCTCTTCCCACAGCCTTCTGAAAATTGATATTCCTAAGTACCACTTAGTAAGTTTATACTTTGAAAAACAATATAAAATTGTAATGCATTTATATTTGTTACACATGCTACAAGTTTTTCAATGAGAAGTCTCTGAAATAAGCACAGGGCATGAATTCCTTAGGAGAATAACAAGGTTTTAAAAACTCAGATTTTCAAATGAAGGAGGGGAGAGAGGGGAGAGAGGGGAGAGAGGGGAGAGAGGGGAGAGAGGGGAGAGGGGGGAGAGAGGGGAGAAACCACTACTGCTCACTACCTCAACCACTCTGGTTTAGGATTGATTTATAGGTTTCAGTGAATTCAGCTGCAGAGAGTTAGCATTCATTTGGTTGCATGGAGAAGCCAACTGGCTGACAGCAGCATTAACCACCCACTCAGCAGCCTTAGCTATGAAAGGGAGCTAAGTGGTGTGGCCCTTACACAGTTTTTCTGTGTTTCTCCCTTCTTTCCCCTACAGTCCTTACTGAGCTATTAATTGTGAAAAAAGCTCTTGGTGTTCTGAAAGCTGGCCTGTTGTCTGAGACATGTGTGTTTTGGATAGTTTAGAAGAAGCATAGGCGTGAATTTGCACTTCTTCAGTTATCAAAACCCAGTGGATATGAAATGTGAGCTTAACAAATCCAACACATTTAACTATGCATGTCTCTATTTTGCAATGAGAGCTAAGATACACCACAGTTCGTGGAACTGCAAAACACTTTGTCCTGCCATGACTGCCCTGAATCTGTTCAGGATCTAATTTTACTAAGAATTTGTTCCTTTTGGCCCGGTCCATCCTCTGGGTGCTACTGCTGTACAACCACCTGATTTGAAATACAGGAAATACATATGAAGGAACATGTCAAAAGCAAATAACTCTAGCATATTGAAAATCGGTGGGAATAATGAAGTTATGGTTAAATTTGCTATTTAAGAGCAAAACTCATCTGTATATTTAGAAAAACTCTCTCTAAAAAGACAGTGAAAGTCAGCGAATTTTACATCGCTTAGCAAAACAAAAATTGAGCAAGTATTTCAGGACTCTGTTCCATAAGGGAAAGCTTCTCTACCAGCCTTTTAGTAGAAATAAAGCTTCTGATTAACAATGAAAGTAAAACTGTACTTCTGTTTGGCGTAAGTGATGGAGAAAGGGCTCACTACAAAGAAACTATATTTTCTTTCTTCCTCTTCATCACCCTCTTGGAAACAGTTGTAATCAGCATAGCTAAAGATTCCCTCTCCATGACTTTTTCCCCATTCTTCTTCCCTTGGCTTTGCTGAATAAGGAGTGAGAAGGAAGGTGGCAACCTGTTTAAAAGACAAATGAGGGTTGCCCTGAGGGGACACACATGGCAGGGTTAGGTGGCATTGAAATATACTCAGTGTAACAGCGAAGAAAAGCTACAGACACAAAATGAATCAGCTTGTGACTTTCACTGTTCTTTGTAAATTATATTTCACCATGACATTTACTGAGTCCTGCTCTGGCAGTGAGTTGCCAACCTGAGCAGTCTGTTCTCTGGGGGAGCAGCGGGCCACGCTGCGGAGGATAAATGACACAGACTGCGCCGTGGCCACCAGCCAGCGCCATCCCGGGCTGCACAGCCCCGGCTCTGCCTCCCCTTTGGTCCCATGCAGTAAGGCTCATTAATGCAATACTACAGCCTGACAAAAGAAGGTTTTCAAAAAAAGTTAATAATCCTCAGATAACAGTATCCTTCAGCTCTGCCAAAGCCTGGTCAGTGATAGGGATTGCTGTCTCCTCATCTCCGCTCTGCTTCATATCACTTTCTTGGCACTGTTAGCTAATGAAAATCACCAGGTACTGCAACATGACTGCAGGCTTTAGAAGTCGGACAGTCGGAAGTGGTGAGGACAGATCACCTCTCTGTGCTTTCCTCACCCGTACTCAGCCTTTTCCTTCTCATGTGTTGTCGGCAAAGTGCAGAGTAAACCAGAAAACAACTCTTTGAATGAATAGGACTGTTTGCATTAGAAATTAAGCACAGCCATAAGGAAAAAAGCAGTCTGAATGACTTGTACATGTCTGCAGGAACACTTGCATCACTCCTTCAGTGCAGGACACTGCAAAGGATTTGTGCATAAATAAAGTTCATTATAAAATAAACTCACTCAGATTTCATCTGAAAAAAGGGCACCTTTAACCATTTAAAACTGAAGTACTGCACTGTGTTGTTGTCTGGCTGAACGTGGGTAAGGCATGTCCAAGAGCAGAAACCTGGAACTTGTTTATGTTGAACATGTGGTTTCTAGTTCTGTTTTATAACTTAAGCATGTTACAACCTTCCCCCCTCTTCCAGTCTTGGATGAGCTGCTTGGAAGTCAGTGCTGACGGAACCAAAAAATATTCCGTTGTTCAAATGCAGGACACCTTCTTAAAAGTCTGTCCTGTAGTATATCTCCAGGTAGATTTCTTGCCTTTTTCACCCCCTTAGCTTTTACTAGGTGGATTCACAGTGCAGTGAGCTCCTCCTCCTGCTGCGTGCAGTTTAACTGTAGCTCCTGAGCTCAGACACACGTATCCTGCACACCCCCAGCCTTGCAGATTCAGCACATTTTACAGAGCCCCCACTTGGATTAAAAGCAAAGCTGTTAAAAGTTCAGAGTGCCACCTTTGTAGCTACTGGTGGAAAAATGACCTCAGAACCTTTTTTTTTTTTTTTTTTTTTGCAGCCCTAACATAGAAAGCATTTACTAACTAGGAACTTGGCACAAGGCAAATGGCATTAAAGCGAGCATGTCCTGAAATGACCTCTGCTGCAAGGGAAAGATTTTCTATAATCAGTTACAGCGTTTTTGTACTGCTGCTAGGAACTGCAGGCAAAATATTTGTGACTGGCTGTCCTTCAACTTTTTGCAGTCAATGGGTCAATAGGCTCGCCTAGATTTCTTGCACACTTTCTTTCTACCAAACTGCTTTCTACTTATTTACTGTGACCTAATTGAGTTTCTGGAAGGGGAACACGTGGCAGATTCACAGGGGAGACGCTGTGTTGCCGCTGCTCACATTGCACCTTCTCTGTGCTTGGGCCGAGCAGAAGGAGCACGTCGTGATGTGGCCTCAGCCACCATCAACAGCAGGTTTTAAAACTGGTCAAGGACAGAGGTACAAATGCTAAACACTTAGCTCTGGAGTAAGCCCAACTGAGATAGATACGGCAGCCAGGAAGGGTGGGCTGAGCCTCTTGAGCTGCCAGTGTTTCTACTAGAAGAACTTAGCAGGGAGCCAGCTGAGAAGGGACATGGCAGTCCCTGTTCAGATGTTTCATGCAAAAAATTCCTTAACTGCTGAGCTGTTCATTAGCAGAGCAAAGAACTACAGCCTTAGTGATTTGAGATAACTAAATGAATTATATGGGTGCAAATTTACAGACTAGACTGAGACTTGAGAGATTCTTGAAAAGCCTCACAGTGCCAACAGGCCATTTTTCCATTATTAATTTCATGATTTAGCATCTGACAACAACAAATATGAACAGGGATGCTGCTAAAAATCTCATTGAACCTCAGATTAAGTCTTGTTATGTGTTGTAGAGGATTAGTGAATTTAAATTTGCAATTTCTTTTAATGCCAGCAGAAAGCTTGCAGAATAACATTAATAGATGATTGTCTTGGTAAATTTCATTTTGACCATTGCTATATTTTGCAAGAGCAACGTGAATTGTATACAGCTTTCTGGTGCATATGTGTGAGACTCTAGCAGAGGCCTGAAAGCCCCTCTAAGTCAATGGAAATTTCCACTTGACTTATATATGTACAGACAAGCAGTGCCAAGAGAATGCTGGCAGATGGCTAGTCTTATTGTATAACAAACCTAGGGCATATTTGTGCTGTATGGTTTTTAAATTCCCAGAACATGGCTAAAGCAAAACTGATTTTCCTAGATGCCCCAAAGGATTACATCTCTGCCAGAATTTACACTGATACATTTTTTCCCTTTTGTGCAGAGTTGTTCGTCGTTTGCACCTTCCATTTCCCTCAGCTTTCATCATTCTTGGACGCAACTAAATTCTTCTCACTAGCTCTTAAGAAAGATTCTTTCTCAGATTGACAACACGTGTACCAAATTCTAGCCTGAAAGGAAATGTATGAGCAGAATTGTAAGCAATCAACAAGAAAAAGACCGGGGAATTTATCAATGTCCCTACATAATATTCTTAGCATAAGTACACCTGTAAAAAATAGACAGCAAAGCTCATCTTTGCAGCAAACTGATGAGAACATGTAGAATTTGGTTATTAGACAAAGTAAGTCTCTATCATGGTATAAATTTCAATAGATGCAGTCATTTATTTTGAGCCATGTGATGTGAGAGAGGTGAGGTTAACTCTAGCTAATCACTCACTTTTTGCCTTAAAAATCTGTTACTGTTCCTATTAAGGAAATGTAAGGGTTTATTTTTAAAGCACAGAATTCTGTGTTTCATGTGGAAAGAAACCACTTCCACTCTTCACCACCTGCACACTTAATAAGCAATGCGTTAAAATTGTTTATGTGTACAGTTAAAGATTGTTTGTGGTGATACCTACCCCTGAATCTGCGCTTTTTTTCCTGCTTTATGTGCTGGTGAGGTTTACGGGGAGAATAGGACTCTTGCTGCCAGACAGGTTAGATCAGCATTGCTCAAACTGTGGGACCTGCTGCCCAGAGGGAGGATTCCCCCTCTCCCCGGCACCCTCAGCTCTTCACTGCTCCGCAGAACAACTCATCTTGCTGCAAAGATAAACTCTGGAGTGGGAGGAGGTACCACTAGGGACAACTGCCAGAGTGCGCCGAGACCCTGAAAAGGTAACTGCAAGAGGTGAAATGTCTCAGCTCACAAGAGCGACTTGTATCAGATGCTACTGATGGTATTTGAGAGGCCAGTACTGTTTTCTGTTTTGCTCTTCATCGGAGTTCACAAGAAGAATTCAGGTACCATGAAAAATCTGTGTCAGGTTCTTGCAAGGGAAGGTGTCTCTAAAGCAAGGTGAGGAAGGAAGCAGAGGGCATCTCCGAAAGAAAAGCGCATGGAACTGCAAGCTGGCATTAGTGCTCAGTCCTGGGACTATCTGGGAAACTCTGATAAAACTGAGTTCTGTACAAGCATGCAAAAAGCACAGGCCTCTCATTTTCTCTACCATCTTTTCTAGGTAGTTCATACTAGATCGAAACATTCTCTTTTTGTTTAGCTTTTACATGGTTTATATGTAGGTATATTTGGACCAGTAGTTTTTAAGTCAGTGTCATCTGTGTTATAGACCCCAAATAATTTGTAAAATTCTCAAGTCCATAGAATAACTCAATATAACTTAGATATTTACATCATAAAAAATGCTTAGGACAATGTTCAAGAAAGAGAAAGGAGTAGATAAGTATCTCAGCTGCTCTCTACGCCTAATACAGCACCTATGGAAGCACAGATATCCAATGGGAACTAACTAAACAGTATGGGAACACAGTATTCCCCTTGGTCACATTTCACACGTTTGTTAGCATGTCACGTGTGAGTGGATTCTCATATCACATAGGACACTTTGTCCATGCCAAGAGAGTCTTCGACCATTTTCTGCATTTTTGCTTCCAGCTGGAATTGATTCTGTTGCATTGGCACTTCCTTTTGGTCCGTGGAGCAAAATAACACCATCTCGGAGACCAAATAAGACATGATTTAACCCATCGTCTGTTGGAGCTTGTAGTTTAGGAGAGCTGTAAATCTGACTTCTGGGGAGCTATTTTAATTAACAGGTTTCCCTGTGGCTTTCAGAAGATGAGCTGGTTGGGCAGGCTCTGGTGTCATCTTTGCTGTGATCACTGAGGAAAGCAAAGCTTGTGCAACCAGCGCAAATTCTTTGCCATAAAGCTCTTCCCAGACTTATCCAACTGGGAAGCATACAGATGAAATGTGTTTGGCAACATGATTGTCAGACACCTTATTGTCTAATGTGATAATCTGTGGAGCTCTCATTACATAAACCAGAGACAAAATGGTAATAAGAAGCAGCTTCTAGATGCTGCTTCCCAAAACACAGATGTTCGGCAGCAGCATCTTAGCAGTGTTTCCGGAGGCCCCCAAAGTGCTCGTGCTGTGTTCCAGGGAGAGACGAGCATCTGTTTCGTACAGCACCTTCTGCACAGGGAACTGACCAACGCGTCTGCTAAGCAGCAGGGCCTCAGCAGCCCTCCTCGAGCGCCTGAGTCGTACCGCAGGGAGGGAAGGACTATGCAGTTTTAGAGACTTTGTCACCAGGATTGTTGGTTGGTGCAAAGCCAGGTAGAACTCACTTGTCTGCTCTGTATTTCTGCACGTGAAATTTCTGCACATGAGATTTTTTGAGCAGTGCTATCAATGGAAAATCATCTCTGGAATTATCCTATTTCAAACCCAGAGCTTGGACTTGATTTTTTTTTTTCTCTGTCATTTAAAATGAGATTGTTTAGCAGGTTAATATTCTTTCAAGTTCTAGGGCTCTGTAGAATAAATAAAGTCATAGTTCACTTTCAACTCTTCAAAAATAAATACATGGTGGGGTAAAATAGAAAGGATTTTAGCAGTCCCTCCACCCAGCTTAACAGCAAGTTTTAGGTAAAAAGATTTCTTCTCCCTCTCTTCTTTCACCCTTTACCCTGGTGTTCTGACAGGCTGTTTGAAGGAACATGGTTTAATTTCTGCAATATACTCTTCTCATTTGAATATACAAATCACCAATTTTTTTGTTATGTATCTAATATCTAACTGTATGCGATCACTGCTGTTCATAGTATGTCTGTAGGGCAACAGAAGACTCTTAACCAATTTGCCACAAGCTATGTTGTGCTATGTTGGTCTGATGTTAATAAGAAAATTGTTGGCTTAGATGTTAGAAAGTCTGAGCTGTGAGAGGAACTGATGTGTCAGAAAGTGAGAGAACTGATGTGACATGCTTGGCAGTTTTTTCTTTAAATGCTTTGGAGGGACTGTGCTCCCCTCTCATATGCAGTGAAATCCAAGCAAGTTTTCACTGGCTGCCTTCTCAGGGAGGCAGTGGGAGAGCAGCTGGAGCAGTCGAGGAGGTGCTGAGTGAGCGGAGGAGCTGCGTGTTCTCGCGAGGAGCGCTGCTCGTGGGAGCACGGCTTCCGCTCGAGGCCGAGGTTGGTGCAGCTGCAAGGGCACATCGGTGAGAAAAGCCATCACTTAAATGCGCGATTGTTTTTTCACTTGGAAATTAGACCAGCTTTGACTTCATTATATAGCTATTCCTAAGCTAAGCTTGTGCTTGACTCCTCTCCTTCTAAAGTGCAGCTCAGCACCTTGCTGCCTGCGCAGCGCTCCGCAGACACAGCCCTAGGCAGTGAGCATGCAGCTCGCAGCCCTGTGCACGTGTGCTACGTGCACTGCTCCAGCGCCCAGTCCTTCTCCCATCTGTCAAGGCATGGAAACAGCCTTAGCTGCCTTACCCATAATGGCAAATCTATTCTCCTGCAGCATTTATAGCCTTTAGTGACAGCACAGAGCAATTAAAAAGGTGATTTACACGATGTGCATCATGAGTGTGCAGGCTGCATCATCTAGATAGCTTCACAATACTGAGGCTGTGCATCTTCGCAGCATGTGGAGCCATACACTTTGTGTGTATCAATGGTTTATCGTTTCCTTTTGTCTCTTATTCACAATGAGTAATAGTACTAAGTTTGAGCTGAAGAAACTTTTCTTTCAAAAGAAAGTAGAAACAAGTTTTAAAGAACCGACTGAAGTTCAAGATTAAGTACTCTCTGCATCACATCTTTGGTAGGAAAAGTAAACTCCTATTTGGCACTGTGAGGCTGCAACGGCAGCAGTCAGAACAGGATACAGCACAGCCCACGGAGCTGCAATTCCTGGTTTCTTCAGTCAGGGGGTGGTAAGAGAACCTGCCGCTTCCTGCGGCTGATGAACCCTGCAGCCCTGCCTGCCGCAGCACCCAAACCCCAACCCGAGTCCCCGCCGGGCTGCCCGGCGCCCCAGGTGGCTCTGCTGGCACCATGGCGGCTCCAACCACCCAGACTGCAGAACCAGATTGGCCAAGAGGCCAAATGGAAGCAAGAGCAGCTGGGGACCTGTGTGACCTTTCCTGCAGGAAGAGTCACTGTGTCATTTGTGCAGGCTTTTTTGAGATAGAGAGCCTCCTTACGTGGCTGGGATACGTGACATGTTAGTGTTTCATAGGAATAGTTTAAAATAATCTGCATTTTCTGCTACACTTCTGTCTTTTCCTTCACAGGAATTTTCTCATGAAAATCTCTACCAAAAATAATATCCTGTATTTTGCAGAGTATTTCATCAGCCCCTTTGGCTTTAGACAGAATGTGGTCAACTTGCTGAATGCACAGGGAACAGGTAGAACATCTCCAAAAGGAGAGAGGCCAGCAAGTTGCCTCTCCTCACCCGAATCAGCAGCTTGGTAGAGAGTAGACCAGTTTGTTTCTTAAATGAGAAAGTGCACCTGAGCATGAGTAAACGTGCCTGAAGCACTAATAATTTATGTTTTGGCAAGTTACAGGGATCTTTCTGCTCTAATTTGTCTGCCTGTTACAGCAGCTGCATCTTTACATGATATGTGTGGTCTATAGAACACTGAACCTCTGCTACTAAATCACTCACGTGCCAAAATGCTTTACACGTCAAGAGGCTTTTACTCTGCTTTTAGAGAAAATGATGGTACCCCAGCAGCCCCTCTAGCATGATTCCTTATGTGCAAACCACGTTTCATATTGAGACACAACTGGTTTTAATGCTAGGCTGTTCTTACAAGGGGAAGCAGTTCTGTTTGATAAAGAAGCTCTGCTCATATATCAAATGTGGTAAATTTTGAAAGAGGAAAAATGTTCCTTCTAATTGAATCTAATTGATTGGATTATAATGGTGAGCGTACAGTTAGCGTTACTTCAAAAGTAAAGAGGGGGGCAGTTGAAAGTTATCTCTATGAGCGTTACCATTGCCAAAGCTGTCTTTAAAACATGTCCATCTTCTACTTAGTGTCTTAGCATGGCAATTATGTTTCACATCCAGAGTCATGCTCAGAAAATTGGCTCCTGGCTTGTCTTCTTCCACAACTCCATATTTCATTCATTAATTTTCAGCACTCGCCATGGCCTCTGACCTGCGGGTGGCCCCACCAGTCAGACCCAGCTGGTGGGGCCCAGCTGCGGTCCTGCAGCCAGCTCCTGCGCAGCCGTCACAACACGGGCCTGAGTTACAGCACCGCGCTCGGGAGTGGTGCTCGAGCAGAGCTGCCCCTGCGCTGCAGCCCACTTCGCAGCTGGTTTTCTCTTGTAAGATACGGCCCCTCCACACGGCTTGTTAATGCCCCAGGTCTTGTGGGCTTAGGGAGAAGCTGCTTGGCAAGGATCAGGCTTTCTCCTATCTAAGGAGGGTATTTGAGGGAATTTCATAGCAACAACTCATGAATAAACATTCATCTCTGTTTTGGATAGAATGTGACCAAGGTAGTCACATGTACGTTTAGAAATGGCTTGAGACACTGGGTGGGAGCCTGGTTTTCAGAGAATTGGGTTTCCATCCTTTTAGCTTCTCCCCAGTGATGAAAAGTTCAAGACAGACAAAAGCAAAAGTTAACCAGATTAGTGCTAATCGCTGGAAAAAAAAATGCATATTTTCTACTTATATATGAGAAAGACATCTAGATGTGTATCCAATTATACATGTTTGCAGTTATAAAGAACTAAGGCATAAAAAAAAAGAAAAGCAAATTAACACTAGAAAGAGCAGGTAATGCTCTTTTTTTCTTTGTGAGAGAAAGGTGGGTGGTCTTGAGAAGCAGCTGGTTAAAGGGGACTGCTGGATGAGGAGGTGGAAAATGGGGAAGATATTCTCAAAATTGGCTAAATAAATGCAGCCTGCAAGAGCTCAGTGTTGTACTAGAAACATTGTCTGTTCAAAAACACTGACCTGCTCTGAAAGTGAGCACCTCAGGGCAGGACTAAAACTGTTTTCATAGAATCTGTTTCCTGTATTAAAATCCAAAGCCTGAATCCTGGTTTAAATGGCAGGCGTGGCTTGGCAGTCTGGAGAGAAGGTTTTCTGAAGGGACTGTGCTGGGTTTGTGTGTGCCCCAGGGGCAAGCGCCAGGCACCGCTGCCCCCTCCCCTGCCTGGGTGCTCCTTGCGGTGCTGCTCAGACACCGCCTCAGGACCACCCTGTTCTCCAGCACAATAACCCAGCCAGAATCAGAACACAAACAAAAGGAAAGTCCCACTCCCTCTCTCCTCCATACAGTAGTAATAAACTCACAGGATAGACTGTGTCACTGCTGTAAAGCATCTGCTGTGCTTATAAACTCTGACATCCCACATCTCTTGCATGCTGTATTGCTGTGAGGTTATTGATTAAACAGCTGTAAAGTTCACAGAAAGACATTTTACAGTTGCAACTAAGGGCAACTTAGCTAACTTCTGTTTGCTTGGCTCCTGGCAAAGTGACATCTCATCCTGTCCCCATATTCCGGGAGGTGCTATGCACATAAGTGTCATAACTTACCCTTAATTGTCTATTCGTGCCAAAGGATGTGGACTTAGGTAGGAGACAGATTGTATTGAGCGTCACTTAAAATTCAGATAAACGAAGCACAGGTCTCAGTTGCAGTGAATCTCTAGCCTGTTGTTTGACGTAGCAGGACAGCCCTTCAGTAAGTTCATAAGCCTTGTTCTTACAAGCACATTCCTATTTTTAATAGAACAGAAAAATAAGAAGTCACTGATATGTCACCACAATGATTAGAGAAAATGTATAATTCTTCCTTTGCAGTTACTGAGGCAGTTGCTGGGTAACAGCTCCTGGAGCCAAATTTTCCCCATTTCAGCAAGATTTGCTCACAGCTCACACCAGATACATATAACTTGTCATTAGCTATTCAGCTGCTCTGCAGTTTTAAAATAGAGCAAACTCGTGATGAAATCCACCACCAAGATTAGCTGTGTGGTAAACTTTCATCGACAGCATCATTTAAATGGTTCCAAAGGTAGTTTCAGTGCTCACTGTGCAGAGGGATGGACTCTGGGCTCTCTGGTATCCTTGCGGTGCGGGTATCAGTACTGCAGATAGCAGCATTTTCAGGTAGAGAGAGAAGAACCTTGGGCTGTTATAGCTGATCACGGCGGGAAGACAGGTCAGGACGGCGATCAAGAAGGGAGCACTGTTCTCTGGCAAGAAAACTTCCAAGGCAGGAGCTAGAACACAGAGGAATGACCATGTTGTGGTTTTGGTACCTCTTCCCCCAGGAGAAGTTACTGGTTAGTTCTGCCTGTCTGATGTTTTCAAGACTAGCCAACTTTGAGCGAATGGCTTGGCAGCCCCGCTGCCTACGGCTGGTGCACAGCCGTAGGCTGCAAGCGGCAATAGCCAGGCTGAAGGAGAGGGGCCTGGGCCCTGCGTGCGAGCACAGCTCCCGCGCGGCACGGCGGCGCCAGGCTGGGCGGGAGGCGCCGGCATGCGGAGCTCACGCGGGCCGGGCGGCAGGACCGGGCTGCCGGGCCTGGTGGAAACCTGGTGTGTCTGTTGGTGCCCTAACTGCGCGCTCCCCGCAGACGCCTTGCTCTAGTGTGGCAGCTGCGGGGAGGGATTTTTCCTCAGCTCAAGGCTGGGGAGTTTCCTTCCTTGGCTTCAGATGCTGTCTGCATAACATTTTCATTAATCACCTTATTTACTCAAACAGCGGGTGAGTGGTGCAGCCCAAATCAGCTTGCAGCACACAGCAAATCACTATGCTGGCAGGTGTTACACGCTTGGGACGAAAGAAACACAAGCCTATAAATGACTGAGACCTCAGTCCAGCAAACATATTCATTAGGGTCCATAATGTTACTTTCCTCTTCAAATTTTCCATTGATTCATTTAGTAGAAGCACTGTGTTTGGATAGTCCTCTCCCTCCGGTCCCTTATCACTTTAAGAGGCTTGAATGGGTTTATTGCCATTTCTGAGAAAGAAGAACAAAACCCCTCATGCCTTTGTTAATCTAACAGGGCTTAGCACCATAACAGGCCAGTGTTCCCTGACCCGTGCTGAAGGCCTCAGCCTGGAACATGAGGACTGGAGAGGGCCTCTTGCTCAACAGGGCTTTGGCTCCAGGCAAGAATTCTAGCTAAAATTCCTTTGCTGGGATGATGCAATAGGTCAGATTTGCTGATTAGCACTTTATTTTTGGCTTTGCAATCCCAATATTCTTCTGAAGTATTTTTATTAAAAGTGAAATGGATCCATAGAAAAGGATAAAAATCTCCCTCTTTTAGTTTTATCATTCAGTAATACCCAGGTGTGTTTAGAAGCTTTGCTTATAGTTCTTCTTTCTGTTATTTTCTATTCACACGAGAGGGTTTAATAGCCATTCCACTTCCTTACCTTCACGGAGAGGAGTAGAACAAACCAGAGAAATGGAGTAATTAAGAGATACTCTCCAGGGGCCTGAGGTCCTCTATTTGCTGAAACTCTGATACCTCAGTGTGGTTTGGGAATGATACATCGCTAAGACACATCCTCCTCTCCCCAGAATCCATCACTTCATCATTTCAGCATAATGCAATTTAATTACCTTGCATTTAAGTGCAAAAGTGAAAGGGTCAGTTATCGATCTCCATCTTTGGAACAAGCCACAAGAGGGACAAAATCGAATAGAAGATATTGGTCTTTTAAGATAGTGGCATTTCAGTGGCATTCAGTTTTATTAAGCCCTGACACGGTTGAGGATTTCATGTCTCAGAGATTAGGAGATCTAGGAAGAGTTCTACATTTACCAACCAGAAATCACAAACAGCAACTGCAGGGCCCTAACCCTGAGGGAAAACCCAGCTTTTAGAATGGAGGCTCTTCAGCATCAAGGGCATCTGTCTTCGGTTTTCAAGCATTGGACCTGCCACTGATGCTCAGTAAAACAGCATTGGTTACTCAGACATTCCAACAGCAGGGGAAATAGCGCTTTTACACAAGGGTGCTGCAAAAGTCTAAGTAAACAGAGGCCTGACAGTGGAGAATGGCTGCTGGCAGTTACTGCTGTTGGCTCAGCTGGTCCCGGCCGTGTCTCCTGCCTGGGGAAAAGCCTCGCGGTGGGAGGGCTCGCTCCCCGCCGCCCCCTCGCCCTGGAGGGGAGGTCTCCGCTCTGCTGCTTCCTAGCTCGGACCGCTAGGAAGGAGAGGGCAATGGTCAGTGTGGTGCATTACAGCTGAAGTAAAATCAACAAAAGAGAAGCATTAAATGGGAACAATGAATCTATATGGAGCTACAAGATACATATCTTATGTTTGAAATTGCATGTATTGTAAATACCACCTCCTGTAAACATATAACACCATTAGTAGAAGGGGTTTCTACTGACTATTGGATTCTCAGCTTTGCAATAGATAGCCTAAGTTGTGATTCTCACAACTGTACAGCCTAAGAGGTATTGCAGTACAGATAGCACGCTTCAAGTGTCTGTGCCCTCAGAGCAGTTACGCAGCAGACTGCAGCAAGTGTGAGAGAAAAGAATCAGGAAAAAGTACTATGCATGTAGATTGGGACCAGCCAACTAGAATATAGCAGCATAACAATAATGCTTTAGTTGTTACCATTAAATTGCCCATTATTTTTGCCAGCTGATAGCAGAAAATAGCAGAAAGAATTCCTCTTTCTGAGGTTGGAAAGAACAGCAACTCCCCCAGAAAACAAAGAACATTAGAAAGGGAAAGTGGAAGAGGAAAATGCCAGCCCTCGTGCCCAGCTTTGGAAGCATCCAAAGCACAGCGCTGCTTTGGGCCAGGAAAACCAGCAGAGAGACAGCGCTTTGTCCCCTGCCCTCAGCTGGAAAGGCAGCCTTCCTGCAGCATCGTGATGCTGCGCAGCATTTACAGCAGCTAACAAGAGTAGAAACTATACAGAGATACTAGTTCAAATTACCATACGTGCTCTGGAATTGCTCCCAGAGAAGCTGGTGGGGCACCGAGCTGATCCAGAAGCAGGCAGGAGCAGCGGGGCAGAAGGCAGCACATGAAGAGGGTAACCAGAGCTGTTTTGATAAATATGGCTTTAGATACCACCGGAATCTTACTTCTTTACCTTCTTATGGTGGGCACAGAAGCTCTGTGGTGGGATGTTGGGAAGAAGCCAAGGACAAGCAGTGAGCTCATCTCCTTTCACAGCTTTTCATGGGGTCAGAGTGATTTTGCTAGCGAGGAAGGTGGCCCGTGACACTTGGCTAGACTAAAGCTGCCAAGTCTCTAAGCCAGGGGGGTGTTCTGGTAATTCTGTGCATCTCTGTTCCCTTGCTTTGACTCTCCCAGCCTTTACTTTCAGCATTGTCTTTCTGCTGGCTTTTCTACCCCATAGACTCTGCTGATGCATCAAATGGAGTTGTGAGATGAACTCATTTCTTGCCAAAGAGGTGAGCATATGGCAGGCTGCATTAATTATTCAGAAAGTTATAAAAGCACCTTTAGTTCAATACTCTATTCAGTTGCATTTAGCCTCTTTTGGCTAAAGCAGCTTCAGATATTTCTGCTACTTGTAATAGAGAGGGGTTTTAAATGATATTTGTGCCATTGCTACAGATCTCAACTGTCCACAAAACCACCTGTCATTTCTATCATATCTCTGGACCCCATGAAATTACTTTTCCTGAAGGCTAGAGTGTTGGCTGTACTCACTCTAGTGATTTTGTAGCCAAATGCGTTTCAAGGGAAAAATCTCTTCAGCATATTTAACATATACCACAATTATAATTAGGCTTACATACAGCCTGTTTTTACAAAGTCTGTGTTTTTGACTTAGAAACTTCACAAGTCTGTGGCCCAGTACAACTGATAATTGTAGCTCAAAAGAGGAAGGAAGACACAAGTGAGGGAGGGGTTGTGTGAGGAAGGAAAGAGAGACAAAGTGTGAATTGGTCAGAATCCAGAAACCGAGAAACTGCGGAGGAGAAAGCCTGGAACTGGAGATGACAGGTGTGACCCATCGTGGGAGAGAGGGCAACAGGGCCCGTCAGCCTCCCCACGCTCAGGTCTGCAGGTATCAATGGGACTTGCAAACCGCAGAATTCCCAAAGGATTTGTAATGACCTTCTCCTGTGGTCTTCAATCTGTTGGAAAGGACCAAATTTCTCGATTACCCTGCAGGATTTCCAATTTTCTAGCAGACAGAGATAGAGGTCCTACAAGGCAAACGTAGCTAGAGAGCAAAAAAACAAACACTATTTACTTTTACTCCATAAGCACCCATCAAACTGTAACAATCTATTTCAGTCCAGAAAAGATAATTAAAATATGTAGGCTTGGGAAATCTGCTTGCGCTTTTTAACAAAAAAGACCTTGGGTTGGTTGCTTCTTTGCCATAGCAGTAAGGGTGAAGGAGACGCTGTTGCTCATCCCGTTTAGCAACATGTCAAGCGACAGAGGCTTGATCTGAAACAAGGTTGGACTCTCAGTGCAGCCAGGGATTGACTGTAAAGTGGAGGAAGTGGTGACAGGTTTCCTTACTGCTATTTATGGAAAGTAAGTGGTGCCCTGAAGATTTGTTTTTGGATCTTCTGCAGGCTCTTGGCCTAGAAGTATAGTAATGATTGTATTCTGGTAAAGCTTTTAAGCTATAACTGGGCTTCATCTTTTTCATGTTTTTGGTCAAAAATAGTTTCTATAGATGGGCAGAGTTCCACATTAGGCAAAATACTCTTTTCTGGTGACAACAGTAGTTGGACTAAATTTCTGCAGAATTTTCTTCTTATAAGTTAAGACTTAAATAAATGTAAAAAAAATGCAGCTGGAAATATTTGCACATAGTCAATAAATGAAAGGCAAACTGACGCTTTACTAACTACATTCAGAAAACGAGGTCCCATTTAACTTCGTAACTTTCTCACAGTGGATTTTCTTTTTTGAGAGGTGCAGAGAGGTGCTCAACAATGTAAAAGCTCATTCGCAGCGGTTAGTGCTTCAGAGCTGTGCTCCAGTATGTGATTTTTCCTGGAACAGTGCAACATGACAGAGAGTTAATGCAAACTTTCTGTGAGCCGCTGCTTAATCTGTAATCTGCTCTTCTGATAAGAGTATAAATAGACAAGCATCAGAAGGTCTTTTTTTTTTTTAAGACACAAAGCCTGGAAGAAGACACCGCTGTAGATGTGAAGACACTGTTTTAGAGTGAGGCAACACATACTATTCATCTCTAAACTACAGTCCTCTAAACCACAGTCCATAACTGGGTGGAATGGTGCAACTCAAATTCCATATTAGCATTTTGCAAATGAACCTTGTACCTGCAAATATGTATTTGTTTTTGTACCTTCACAGCTAACCTGGAGGCTTCAGTAATTGCGATCCTTCCTCATGGCTGGCAGTCAGACAAGTCAGAGCCCACAGTTTGCCCTCCCAGTGCAGGGCTGCAGTTCTGCTCGGGTAGAGTCTGTAGGAGGCAGTGGCTAATCTAAATGACATTTCTTGCCTGCCTCCAGGACTTGATTCAGCACGAGGCCTAGGAGAGGCAGTGCAGTAGGAAGTTCTGCATCGTTTTACTCTTGAAAGGGGAACTCAAAGCAGATGTAGCATTTTGAAGTGCTGCATCACTCTTGCCAGCAATTTGCAAAATGGGTCAGGAAGACAAAGATATGTGGAAGCCAAAGTAGCTCCTTATGGCACTCAGTGGAAAATAAGTTTCTTCTGCTTTGTAGGGAATCACCTACAGCCCCCTGGGCCCCGCTGCAGTGCTGGAGGGCCTCTCTCATACACAGAACAACACAGAGCTAATTCCAAGATTTCTCCAAGAGGAGCAGGACAGACTCGCACAGTCCTTGTGCTCTGCTTGCCGGCTGTCCTCAGTAACCCCTTGTGGTTATAAACCCCAGGATGTCCAGGGGAAAAAGGTGATGATGCTCAGGTTTCAAAACTTAAATTAAAGTGGGAATAAACAGAGAGAAAATCGGAGCTAAACAATTGTTGAAACCACAAATAAGATGGTTCTTGTACAAGATGGAACCCAGACCTCCAGTTAGTTCCCTAATAAAAGGCATTCAGTCTTCACAGAGGAAAAGCTGCCAAAAAAAAAAAACAACAAAGAATATTAATAACTTCAAAATTCTTTAGAAGTTAGAAAGCTGATAGATGACATACAAAGTACCTGTGAAGAGGGAGCTTTCTATTTTACTCATTCAACATGTCCAAGAATGAAAAAAGACTTAATAATGCTAGACTAAAAATATATTTTGGGTAAACAGCTTATTCTCTTTGCTGAAGAACAGAATTATATGTAAGTTAAATTTTGCAAATAGTTTAGGCCATTTTTTTATTTCAGAAAAGCTGTGATAATTTACTTCAGTGGTTCATTACCATTAATATTACCATTATGTTGGAAATTGTCCCCAAAGCTTAAACAAATTTAAAAGGTGTTAAACATGCCAAGAAAAAAACAGAATGTTTGGATCAAATGAAGATAAAATTACTATGGGATTCAGCATTTGCTGAGAAACAAAATTTCAAAGGCTTTTTTAGTTTTTCAAATGAAAAAATGAACCCAGAAATAAATTACCTTTATAGCCCTAGCCTTTATCTCACTTGTTCAAAACCTTCATAAAAGCAGCAGCAATCTCCATGGCCATTTATGACTTGGTAGAGGCAACAGGCACACATTTCAGAGCCTTAATTCACCATGCAAAAATGCAGGATAGACAGCAGGGGTGTTTCCAAAGCGCTAACCCGCAGAAACTCAGGCCTGCAGAGCAGGCCAGCCCGGGTATCCCTGCGTGAATTGGGATTCAGCCGAGTTGGGCACACACGTTCTACAACAACAAAAGGCAACAGATAGATGTGATAGATCCTGGAAGAGGAAAGCCTCAAAAGTGAGAATTATTATGCCTTGAGAAAAGATGATGAGAACATGGCTAATGAAAATACAGTGCAGAAAAGTACCAAAAGTTACTAAAAAATAAGATTTAAGATCTGACAGAAGTTACTGAACAGGCTTGAAATAAAGGCCTGGAACGTAACTGATAAAATCTAATCCCTGAAAAAAGAATACAGTAGTTGCCATTATGGTGAAAGTGAGCGGTAGTACTTTAAAGCAGGAGCAGATAACTGGGGGAACATAGCGGATCGGTTCTTTTGGTTCTTGGGAGGAGCTGGCTGTGGCTAAGGCCACGGGGGCAGATTTGCCCAACTTGTGTTCCCTGGCCCGGGCCTGGTGTCGTTACAGGGCCTGAGCTGCGTCTTCATCTGGTGCTTTTTGGGTCGCTCCGTTAGCGACGCTCGTGCAGACGGGCCGCGCGGTTGCCGCTTCCGGATGGAATAACGTGAGCCCTTCCAGATCCCACGGTCACGCGCGTGTGATCTCACAGCCCCCACGCATGAGTGTGGAGCTGTCTCGTTTCACTTCACGGGAATTTGGAAATCTGAGGCTTTGGGTTCCTTCCCCCTCTTGAAATACTCGGTAAGGAAACTGCAGAACATCAAGGCTCTGTGCTATCCTCTCTTGCATCCCAGGGGTTAAGGATATGTTTCTCAGCTATTCAAAACCACCTGTTTGCAAACAAGAGAATAACAGAACTGAAAATATTCCAAAATATGTGTCAGTGCTATTGAAGAGTGATTTATTTCTTTTCTAATATCAGCCAGTCTCAAGAAACAGCCTGCTTGGCCAAGTGTTTTTTCCCAGGGTAGCATTTCCTCTCTTGGAGGAAGGGTTCAGTCACATCGCCATTTAACTGTCTGTCCCTCATCCTCCCCACCCAGCTGGCTGATCTCTCTTTCCAAATATACCCTTAATTATGTATATAAAAAATGCAGAAATTCAAGAATAGCACACAGCGGCAAGCTCAGGTTTCTGCTCTTTTCATGACAACGTGCAGGTCTCTCCTCTGAGGCAGCGCAAGAGACAGAGGATCACATGGAAAACTGCCCCTGGCTTTGCGGTAGCTCTGTGAAGGACAGGGCACGGAGCATCACTTTGGTACAGCACAGTCCTGCCTGGTGCTGGAGGGTGGACGTGGTTGAACTGGTTTGAAACCCGCCGCTGTGGTCTGCAGGCTCGTGGCTGTCCCATCTCAGCCGGGTGAGACCTGACTGCCGGTGCTGCCCGCAGCCCCCAACGGGATGGCGCCTCACAGCCCAGCCCGTGCTGTCCTCTCAGGCACTTGGGGGTTATTTTCTAGCACGCTGAGACCTACATGCTACATAGTCTCTTGGTCTCTTTTAAATGTCATTCAAATTTTAGATACCATCCAGATGAGCTAGCGCAACAGAAAGCAGATCGCTCCAGGGACGGGATAGGAGTGTCACTCGAAGCTGTACGTGGTCCCAGGACAACGCACGGAAAGCACGGAGCAAGTCAAGCTTAGCCTGGCAGGCAGATGCAGATCTGGTTTTGCCCCCTCTGCAGCTCATTCCCCGTGACCACACAGTGTTGCAGCAATATAAATAATGCTTGACAAATGTACAGCAATACATTTGCCCTTATATAAAGTTCAAAGAGCAGACAGGCTCCACTTGCTTCTAAACCCTTTCTAGTGAATGAAATACATTTTTATGCTGCTTTTCTAGCCCAGGCAGCTGCACAGGCAGGCAGGGCAGCCGGGTCCGTGCCGTGAGGGCAGTGCAGGGCCGGGGTCCCTGAGGTCTCACGCCAACCCGCAGCGCCTGGGGTTTCCTGAGCGCAGCCCCACACTCCTTTTATCCTTTGCGCTGGGTGGAGTTCAGGAAGAAGCCCAAAATGTTCCTGCTTGTGTAATTTTGAATTAGTGTCAGTTGAATTTAGGTCTCGAATGTGATGTTTTTCCACCAGCTTGTGTAACACCGAACAGAAGTTATGTGATGTCATGTGCTCTGGCAGGGGAGCAAGAAAGGTTTCACTTGGAACATGCAAATTCAACCTATCTGTTGAACTGTTATGAACTGTGGTATTCATCACCTTAGAAAAGTACCACTTACCTGCCCCTCTGGAAAGCAGAGACACCTCAGTTTTTCTGTTGGCTTTATTCCAGGCAGAGCAGTTTATTTCTGGAGACTTACCTTACCCAGATCACTGCTAGGGCTCATAGAGCACAAGAGGGCTCTCCCGGCCGCAAGGCAGCTTACGGCTGCCTACACACACATTCATGTGCTTGGCAGGTTTCCTGCTACACTTAGGATCCTGTATGGCATTTCCACACTAGTGTATAGGATCAGATATGGTCAGATATATCTATAGGGCACCAGTGAACCTTCAGCACCGCCTAGGCTGCAGGCACGGAGCCGGAGCGGTGCTGTGCGGATGCAGCCGCTGCAGTGGCGAAAGCTCCACGCCGAGGACACCCTGTCCATGGGTTAGGGCTTATGCAAGAGAGCTCTGCTGTGGCTACACGTTCCCTGATGAGATTAGGCAATCAAATCATATAATCTCGCATTCTGTTGATTGCTTTATGCCAGTAAAAAGGCCCTTATATAACTTACCTGCCCAGAAAACCACATCCCTTCTGTTTGAGATGAGACTGATGACAGCCTCTGAATTTCCCCGTGTGGTTTTGGAGCAGGTGCTAGGTCTTTTCTTCATTAATACCCCAAGGCAACTTTGTTCCTGACTGCGTGCTAATTTCTTTTTTTTTTTAATAAACAATAATGACTTTAGTATCTTTACGCGAAGCATCCAGCATTTCCTCACAATGCAGCTTTTCTTTGAGGAGAGATTGCTAAACCTCAAAGCTGGGAAGTGCTCTAGAAAACTTGATACCACCATGAGAGCAATGCCAGCTGTCAGTCAGTCCTTGACAGGCAACTACCAAGAAGACAGGAATCAAGACTAGAGAGGACCAAGGAAAAAAGAAATCCTAGAATGAAGGAGAAAGAGTGGAGAAAGAGTAGAAAAAGAGTAGCAGAAAAGTGTCCTGCCACATTTTAGAATGGCTCAGCCAGCTGCTACCGCTACCCTCATCGTTAACCCCAAGGCAGGCAAGTGAGTGCGAACCTGAGTGCTGCCAGCTGTGGGTGATGTACCGTGGGGAGAGGGGAGGCAGATAGCGCAGGACCTAGCACTGGGTAACACTGATCTTGCAGTCTGCCCCCACGGCCTCTTCCTTGTTAGGAACCAGACGGTTGTGCCCACTACTGGTTTCCAAATGTGGGATACGGAGCAGAGCAGCTGATGCTCCCCCAGCTCATCAGCAGGAAACGGTTGTGCGTCAACCCGCTGTCAACAGCGGGAGTACAACCCTGCATCCTTTCCAAAATCCCGCCTTCACAGGGGCAGTCCTTCTGGCGAAGGATTGTTGCTGATCCTGTTTGTTATGAAAACAAACAGAGCTAACTAACTGAGGCAAAAAATATGATCCAAAGACAATTGCTTTACCAAAAATGATGCCACGGCTCAGGAATGAGCATCGTCAAAGCTGCAGGCCAAATCCAGCTGTCAGCCCACTTCTTGTTGCACTTCTTCCCAAGGGTCCCAGCTGTCACAGAAATACATGTGATCAAAACATGGGGAGAAGTCTCATGAATCCGGTCTCCCAACGGGGATGACAGGCACAGCTCGCAATAGGAAGGATCCTGGAGATAAATGCTATGGCCAAATTTCTGAATTTGAAACAGATTCCTGGCTGCTCAGATGACAGTGGCCGTTGTCCATTTTTGTTCCTGCTCCAGGAGAATAACACTGCCTCCTTCCCACTGGTGACGGGTGGCACCTGCCTTGCTCCCCTGCTTTTTTGTTCCACCCTTTGTGTCTCCTCGCTGCCAAGCGCTGCTGCCCCTCCTGACCGCGCTGCCTTCTCTCCCCGCAGGCGAGCGGCCCTTCGAGTGCAGCTGGCCAGGGTGCAACAAGAAGTTTGCTCGCTCCGACGAGCTGGCCCGCCACTACCGCACGCACACCGGCGAGAAGAAGTTTGGCTGCCCGCTCTGCGAGAAGCGCTTCATGCGCAGCGACCACCTGACGAAGCACGCGCGGCGGCACGCCGACTTCCAGCCCAGCATGCTGCAGCGGCGCAGCGGCAGCAGCTCCCGCACGGGCTCCCTCAGTGACTACAGCCGCTCGGACGCCTCCAGCCCCACCACCAGCCCCGCCAGCTCCCCGTAGCCCTGCACTGGACGCCAGCACTTTGCCGCGTTGTCTGTCGTGGAGTCTCGTTTGTGTTGCACACATTTTAAAACTCTGTTGCTTCCCTCCAGTTTGTTCCCTACCCCCCCACACACCTTTTTCTTAAATCAGTAAATAGCTGCCTCCTGCTGCAATTTCCAGACACATTTTCTTTACCTGGCCACACATGTGGCTATTCTAACCTCATGGACAGACTTGTATGTTCCACTTTGTGACTTCTGCTGTCTCAATATTTCATACATTTTATAACCATAAACAAATCCTCTTGATTATTCTTTATAAGAAAATGAGAAAATCTAAAAAAGAAAGAAAGAAAAAGAAAGAAAGAAAGAAGGAACACACTTAAATTCACCTCAGGTGTCAAAATAGTTTTGTAAGACCAGATTGCACAACATGAGCAGACATACACTTGCAAATCAACTGTTGGATCATGTCCCCCTTCTCCTTTCTCAGGGATGGATATTTATGTTACACAATAATTACAGTGAAGACACACCCTAACCGCAGCCTTACTCTGTAGATGTATTTGCACTCTGAAAGCTTCTTGTTAGGTTCTTTCACACACTGGGGAAAAAAACAAAACCAAACAAACAAAACAAAACCAGTACTGGAATGTAGTATCAGACTCTTCCATTGCTTGATGTCCTGGTATCGCACCTGCACTGAGAAGCACCCAAACAGGAGTCTTCTTTCCTTTCCTCGAGCAGCCCTCAGCTTTTGGCAGCAAGCTGTCTTCTCACTTCATACCGAAGATGCTCCAGCACCAACTTCCTATTGAAAAATCTCTATGAGGTTGACAAACTTTTTTTTGGGGGTGTTGAATGCTTGATAAAATGCTGAGAAGAAAGTTCTAAACAGGATGCCTTAAATAACACAAACATGAGGTGACAGATTTACACTGGGTGACGCTCTCCTGCAAAACAGCATGGCTTTTTGAAGATACTCAGTCTTCTCTTTCTCCAAGTTGTTAAGCTCAGTGCACTGCTTGTTCAGTATGGGACCAACATATATATTCAAATCAAATCATGTTGACTTGAACAACTGTATTCTCCATTTGTTCCTTTTGTTTTATGAACTATGCAAATAGCATAGCTGAACCAATGCCCATCCAAACTTGGTTACCAAGGTACTTACCTACTGTACAGCTCTCTTGTAGGAAGACAAAACGCCTAAGACAAAGTTTCTGTATCTCGTTGCCTCACAGTTGTGGTCATCGCTGATGAAAGGAAACAAAAATCATCGTAAGGTATCTTCTGACTGGAAAATAAAATATGGATTTTTAAAGTGTTTAAAAATGGCATTTTAGCTCAGCAGTACTTCAGGTTTCTCATATATATGTACACACATACCAGCGTAAAGAAGGGCTCTCGACTTTTTGAGCAACTACTTAAAAAAAAAAAGGGAATCTTGGGTATTATTCAGTAATTTTCAAATATTAGGCTCTAGAAAAAGGAGGGGAGATTTCTGCTAGAAAATAACTGCAAAAGAAGGGAGCAATGTGTTGTACTAGAGACCTCATGGAGAGCAAATATGCTTTCCTTACTCAGATGGTGCGTATTAGAAATCCAGGTCCTTTAGATTCTGGAGGTGTTTTGTTTTGTTTTGTTTTGAGCATTACTCTAGAGTTTGAATGCAGTCAAGTGTAGCACAGTGCAAGGAACCTCCGAACACCAAACCTGCTGTCTGATTCCAAGTGGAAGCTGCCACATTCCAGGTGCATCTGTATCCTGCTGCTTTGCGTTGATCCAGTTTTGCAGACTTTTTCTACTGCACATTAACTGTGAGAGGCTAACAAACTTGTAAGTAGTTCCCTAGGTACTTCCATAACATTTACATTTTTCCTAATACTAAGCAATCTTAAGCATTCTGTTTGTTTTAAAGATAAATCCTTAAAAACAGTTCAAAGGGCAGATATGTCAGTATTTTTTTTATGTTTTATTTGCTTCAAGTTTCACCTTTAGAAAATCATGATTTTCTCCTTTTGATATCTAAGTCAAGCTAGGCAAAATTTTACTGTCTGATAAAAAGAAAATGAAACATGACAATTTTTTTTGCAAGAGGACAGTTCTTTAATTTGTGTAATGAGTTGCCTAAAAACTGTGGATTAGGGGAAAGCCAGATATGTTTACCTCCATAGATTTTTTTTTTTTTTTTTTTTTAACTCATCTGCTGAGAATCACAATATTAACAGTTTGCTACAATTGAGGTAAAAGGAGTTCACATTTCAATCATTTCTGTGACTGATAAAAGAGTAGTGCTGTAGTAAGTAAAGAGGCAGTTAAGATATCTAGTTACAGGAATTCTGCAGGTCCCTTGTGCTCCTTAAAACAATTAATAAAATACATATTTCTCATTAAGATTATACCATAATAGAAGGACATGAGGAAAAAAATGAAAAGAGCACTGAACATCACCAAAAATGTAAGGCTTTGCTTTCTGTAATTTCAGTTGGTTGTAAGATTGCCCTCTCCAACAAAGGCAAAATTTATTTTTTTTGCAAAGAAAAATCCAAACCAATCTATTTATTCAGGGCATAATATTCAGCATGAATCAATGGAATATAGGTACTTTTTAAACAAATGTGTTGGAGAAGGCGTATTCCCATCGTGTCCCATCAGTACTGACAACCCACTGCAAATGATAAAAGAGCCAAGTGATCTTTAACTCAAATAGTTAAATAAGTTTTACATATTTTGCACATATGGATTCTTAATAATTCTCCAAGATTAAATGAGAAAAAATACTGATTCCAAGCTGAGTTTCCAGCTCAGCCAGCTTGTGTAATGAGTCAGCTGTGACTCTCCCGACTCATCAGAGCTGTACTGCAGGACATCTCTGAAATCTGCCCGTCCAACTTGAAAACGTCTGTTTTAGCTGTAGACACCTCGGGGAGAGCTATGTGGACAGTTACGTTAGCATGCTTTGGTGTCCCAACTAGTGCTTCACAATCTTCATTAAACGTTTAATAAGCACTAGTTTTAGGATACAATGATGAATTCCAAACCACTAGTAGTTTTCAGAATTTAATGTGAACAAAACTTCTCTCAATGTTCTCATCTGTAAAGACAGAGTTGGGTTTTCCAGCATCTGCTTAGAGCAGCAATGCTAGCAAGGTCCTACGACTCGATTCTCATGATTGCTCCTCCTGAGATGTGTGAATAGCTTGAGCTACGTTCTGAAATCTGGGTGCTTATCCAAACTGACCTCAGACTTTACGCTGTAGCTGTTCCTCCTGAAGCGGTGCCCTGCGGAGCAGCCAGCTCTGCGCTCTCAGGAAACGCGGCTCGGCCGCGCACACGTTGCTTCTCGCTCCGCTGCCGCGAGGGCTTCGCTCTGTTTCTCCTTCTGCCACTGGCTCTCCCTCTCATCTGTTGAGGGAGATCATCACAAACCACAGAGTTGCCTTGGGTTTTTATTTTTATTTTTTTCCAACCATAACAACAGGTTATTGACATTAAGAAAGCCCCCAAGGTTGTTTACCTTTCTCCAGCTGTGATTCAAGCTTCCTCCCTAAGAGCTGAGCTGCACCACCTTGATACAGGAAAAGGGCACAAATTAAAATTATCGCTTCACTACCTGCGTTAAGCTGAAACTAAAGCTACACCATCTCCGAACTATCAGCTCGTGTTTTAGGGTTAAGATGCTAATAGGACTCTGTGGAAACAGGCAGAAAAGAGAGCTAGAGATCACTGTCCTCCAGATTCCTAATCAAATTTTATTAATATAATTTAGGCTAGCTCTCAGAAACTCATTCACCCTTTCCATTAACCTCATCCCTTGCAAAGGCCTAAAGAGAATTAATGGCCACATGAACTCAGTTTTCCTCCTGCTTCTTTGGAAGCAGCCTGGGAAACTCCAGGCAGCTACATTTCATTGAGTGAGTGCCCCCTTATCCTTTATGCACCTGCAGATGAGCTGTTCTTCGCTTGTGTATCCCATGCATAGTGTCTGTTTACAGTACATAAGTGTAAAGGTATATATTTATATATAACCAGACATCAGATGCCTCTGCGTAAGGCACCCAATTCCTGTATGTGTCCTACCCTCCTTAATGCATTGATGTTTAGCTCGAAGAGCCCCTATCAAGCTTTAAACCCCTCTTAGCTGCTCTCCCAGTGCTCGGGGCCGGCACAGGCTGCGGGAGGAGCTGACCTGCCTCTCGCCCGTCACCTCGGTCCACAAGGACTGCCTCAGTCCGGGGCCTCGGTCAGGAATCCTGGGATCTGAAGCGTGCAAACGGCATTGGCATTTGGGAACACGATCGGTGAACAGCGAGTAGAAAAGTGAGCTCTGCAGGTATTTAAAGCTTGCCTTTTTGTAGCCACTTGATTTACTAGTTTTACCGTGTGATGCCTACAAACTGACTTTCAGGTGCTCTTTTATTCCCTTTCACCATCTGTTTGTACATGTGGTGCTAACACATAGTCAGTCAGTGAATGGTATGATGAAATTCTGTATTTTTTACCTTTTGGGGATAAGCTATAGCCGTAGGCAGCCTAGGAAGTAACTGAATTATCCCTGTTTACCCCCTAGACAAGAATATAGAAGACAAGAGCCCATCCACTGGTATAGTTTTTCTATATATGTGTATATATATGCATTTATAAAAACATGTGCACGTGTATATAAATACATATATGTGTGTATATTTTTTTAGTATGTGTGTGTATATACACAAACACACACCAGTGTATATATACACACACAGAATAATGAAGGGATGTCTACAGAGCAAAAACAGGTATCCATTTCATTATAACTAGCGCGGGTGTGAACCGAAGCCCTGGATCCGCAAACACCGTTGCCCTTGGGAAGTGCAACCCTCCTTTCTGCCATGCGAGGCTGAGCCCTGCGGAACAGCCGCGGTTGGGCGCGTTCGCACACGCGGGCGAGCAGGGCTGGCGGCGTCATGGCCTCCACGGGTCACCTGGCACCTCCACACATCACTACATTCAAGTATTACGGCTGTACAGTTGTACGCTAACCGATTCTTGCTCTGCTGTAACTTTTTATGTATTTTATACTGCGTAGATCCTATATTGTGACAATGTCCTATGCAACAACTGTAAAGAAAAGGAAACAAAATGGAAAGAGAAAGAAAGATTAACAACTGTAAAATAGCGTCTTAACTTGTATGCATGGTTAGTGACGTTTACATTTCCAGAATAAAACCTGTAATTATGAACTACTGGTTTTCCTCTTAATTTACTTGTCTCTGATAAAAAGCTGAAGCTAGCAAATACTTCTTCTGTTAGCTTGAGGTTTGATATCTTTTTAAATATCTGTTATCTGTTTAAATTTCACCCAGTATTATTGTTAGTTGTATTATTTTCTTTTCCTTTAAACAACTGAGTCAAAGTTTACATAATATTTTCTACTCTCCTTTTCTTTCACTGGTATCATGTAGATTTACCAAAAATTCCTCCATCAAGGCTGATCTGTACAGTGCTTTTTCTATCCTGTACAAGATGCTTATGAGATTAGTACGGATGAGTTAAAGGCCAGAGAGCCGGCCACCTCCAAGAGCCCTGTTCTGTGCACGTTTCTATTATCATCTCTGCAAGTATCAATGTCCTGCAGAAAGAGTAAACTTATCCTCAGCCCCTTGAGCTGCTCCTTCCTCCTTGCTGAGGTTGGGAATGGAAGCACAAGAAAGCGGAGCCGCTTGCTCAGCGACTTGTGGCTGGGACAGACCACCAGGAGCGTCACCGCCCTGTCGGGAAACAAATTTCATGCTCTGTAGTGAGTAACTATCTAAGTGCAAAAATAACTTAAAAGAGTGGACTACTACTGAAGGACAAATACCAAAATATCCTTACTAAAGCAGAGGCAGTTGTGGGAACAACTTTAAAATTAGTAAGTCTCCTTGTGCGGAGGGCATGAAAGTTGTCCAGAGCAATAATTCGGAGCGCCTTTATCTTTAATAGCAGGTTTCCTGCGTGCCTCTTCAGCGCTGACTCGCCAGGGCTGTTCATTATCTGCGACCACAGACCAGCGGGCCGGGCTGCGCCCACCATCAGCTGCTGCCCTGGGGCTTGCACGGAGGCTCCGGCTCCATCACATAAATGCTGAGAAGGACCAAGGCACCATTCAAGGGCTCTTTATCTAGGACTAACCCATGTTGGGGCGCACGGCGGAGAGCCTGGATTTCGTAGGAGGGAGCCTCACTGGAGCTGACGATAAAGCGGCCGTTCTGGCAGAGCCAGGAAACCACACGGGCTCCATTATCCTCCTCTGCACGGTGCAGCCGCTCGCTGCCGACTTCTGCTGCGCGCGGGGAGCTCCCGGCTCAGCACTGGCACGCGCAGGCTGCGAGGGTCCCCGAGCAAGACTGCGGCCGGCGCGGCTGCCACCAAGGGCACACAGACCCCGGCAGCCCGTGCGTGGTGACCCACGTCCAACCCAGGCCTCCACGCAGCTTGCCGGCCGCCCCATCCGCCCGAACTCGCTGTGTGCACTAGAGGGGAAAGTGGCCAAGTGGTCTTCCCATAAATGCTGGATCCAGATTCCTGTCTGCTCTGGAGGAAGCAGTTGGAAGTTTCTTGGAAACACGGGTTACAGAGCACTACCAGCTGCTGCTTCATGGTGAAGATTGCTCCAGAACACATTCCAAAGGTGAAAGACTCTTAAACATTGAACAAGAATGAGAAGAGAAATAAATCACTTTGAAAGGAATTACGTGGGACAGCCCTTACCCAGGGCTTGGGACAGGTATGAAACCTGTCTCCTGAGGGCAGGCGAGGGGCTGGACACGCTGCCCACGCAAGCGCCAACACGTCCCGCAGCGAAGGCCGCAGCTGCACGCGCCCGGCGCCCACCCCGCCGCCCGGCGGGCGAGAGGGGCTCCCGCTGCTGCGGCGAGGCTGGCAGCAGGGCCGAGCGCTCCCGCCCGGCGCCGCGCTGCGAGGAGCCGCTGCCACTGAGGAAAGCGCCGCTGCCCTCTGCGCACTGCAGGGAAAGGCCAGGCCGGCCGGGCGCCCCGCGCCCGCACGCTGCAGCCCAGTCCCCCTCTCGCTGCACTGCGAGCGCCGCAGCGAGACGGGGACGTGTGTGGAAATCTTGGTCTGGGAACAAGTGTCCGCCGGCAGCGAGGGTTGGGCACCAGCTGTCCTGTGGCGGCACCACGTCCCACGGAGCGAGGGAGACGAGCGCTGAACACGCACTGTGTTCTGCAGGCGCAGGAGGAAGGGGCCCCTGAAGGGTTACGCACGTATCCTGCAGGCTGCGCTTCCAGAACGTCTCCTCAGAAGTCACCACTGCCAACATCAGCAAACACAAGCAGGAGCTGGCCAGGGGCCAGCTGCGTTTGGGCCAGGCTGTGTCTGAGGTGTCGGAGGGCAGCTCAGGGCACCCGCGCGACCGGTGGAGGCAGCTGCGAATCCTGCTCGGAGAGGAGGGGAGGCAGGAGGGCCGCGCGGAGCAGCCGCTGGGCGCGCCAGGCCGCACGGCCTGCGGAGCCCACGGTTGTGTTTTCCCAGACTCTGCTGTTGTGGGGGAAACTCACTGAGTCACTGCGGATCCTGGAAACAGGCTGCACGGATGCAAAACACAACAAAGCACAATAGCAACGGGAAGGGAGAAATCCCATCCGGCCGCCACGCGCGGTGCGTCAGCCGGGAGGCAGCGAGAGAGAGGAGGCGGCCATGGCCCTGGGCTGCCCTCCCTGCAGCACGGACGCCGCTTCCCCGGGGCGCTGCCCGTCGAGGTTGTGCCCCGTTTGTCCTGCCGCACAGTGCAGCCTGCCCCCAGGCTGCGAGCTGCTGCAGGCGCCCATGGATGGCTCCAAACTTCAAAGTTTTGCACTTCAAAGGCACCGCATGCATTTTTCTCTCCCGCGTCATTCCCACCTGCTGCAGCTCTGGCGGCAGCGTGGGATGCCCAGCGCCCTGTCCGACGTGCGGCCGCGCTCATCGCGCACGCTCGAGACGTGGCGTCCCGGCCCTGCCACTGGGAGCCGAGGGGACTCTGGCGCCCTGGGTTCCTCTCAAGGCCCCATGGGGTTTTTTGGGACTCATCTGGCTATTTTTAGGAGAGAACTAATGCAAAAGGAAAAAAGGAAGGAAAAAGTCAAGCTTTAAGTCCAAGAATGGAAAGTTTGGTATTCTCCACAAAATCACTATGATTAAGGAGGACTAAAAAGGAAGGGCTGTGCTTCAAGAGTAAAAATAGTCTACAAATCACTGTAGAAATTGTAGATTACATGGTGCTTGCTCAGATGGGGAAAGAATTTCAACAACAAACACTTTCCCACTTACCTGTTATTAAACAGGAGTGGAGGAGCTGAATGCCAGTGTTTAACACACAGCTCTACCCCAGCCTTGCCGCCGTATGGCCCTTCCTGCGAGTTCCAGTTCAATGACCTCTTTGCTTTCTGTTCAGAACTGGCAGATGAGTTCACGTGTGCAGGAATTTGCCTTCCGGAGCAACTTGAACGTGCTGCGACTTGCACGCTCCTCCATCCTACATCATCGTTGCTCCAAAAACTTTCAGCCTCTGGTACCTCTCCAGCCACCCGAAGAAGATTCACTGTGGAAGGAAGGAACTAAACCCTCTGCTGCTCCGCATAGCGCTGCGAGGCAGCGGCTCTGCGCGTACGGCTCAGGGATACCCCAGGGACCGGAGCGACTTAACACTTTGCTGCACTGAAAGCCAGTAATTCATCTTACAAAAACCAAGTCTGCCCTTACATTTAGTAACTTCATAAAACCACCTGTTTCCAAGGCAGTTATTTACTGAACTGTATACATTATTAAAACCCACACAGATAACCCGTGTATTATATGCTATTTAAGAGTTCTGTCTAAAGAGCCATCTTGTGGTTCTAGGGATATAGTTACCTAATCAATAATTTTCCTTGCAGCATATGAATCACATGGGCACTCCTAAAAAAGCTGTTTTTAGAAATGTTTTCCAGTTACAGAGTTTAACTGAGTCACCTGTGTACAAATCAAACGAATAGAAATTAAATATTTTTTTAAATTGTCCTATAGCAACAATAACTTCTAAATTTAAATAACACTACTAATAAATTATGTCACTTTCTGATAGCATTTGAAGTTACAAATCAACTGTTAATACTATCATTTTGGCAAGAAAAAATGCTGCAGAAGTAAACTGGAATCATTATCACAAAGGAAACTTTCTTGTCACTTTGCGTAAGTGGCCCAGTTCCTCTCCTTTCCGAAGGAATCAAATGCTCTCAGCAAATGCTGGTAAAAATGACCATCCTATAGAGCACTGAGCACCAGCTGGGTTGCCGATCAGGGAGCAAAGCAACACCTGAGTTCTACAAGTAAAGCCTTATGTTGCCCTACTGTCCTTCACACAGGGATATCCCAGAGCATTTTTCAGTGAAATTACCAGTTCTGCAAGCAAATCTGCAGCGAGTGTTCCTGGAGCCCTGCTGGAGCTCACAGAGCTTTAGAAGAATGTGGAAATCAGATCATTTTGACCAAGTTGCATATCTTTGACCTTTAAATCAATACAAAAAGAGTACACAAGAATGATTTCAAGCATCACTCCAACAATGGTAACAGTTCCAATATCCATCAGCCAGGAGACGAGTTAAATATTACACCTGCCCTTGTTTGTAAAATACATTTTCCAAGAAATTAGCATTTAAAGGGACATCTACAAGTAGATGCAGAGGCTTTATATTCAACATATTTCAGACATTTTGGAGGAAATAAAAACCAAAAAAGCAACAAACATGGCTGTACTCACCAGAGAGAGATGTGGAGGAGTCCAGCTCAGGAAGCAAGGGCTGAAAAACACGAGGTGAAAGAAGCAACTGAATGCGAATTCCTTGCACATCTTGTGGACAGAAAGACTGAAAGTGCCTTTGTGTATAAAAACACAATATTCTCAGGAGAGAAACTGCCAGAGTATCCAAGACACTATCAATGCTTACAGAGAATCAGAGACTAATTCCTGAAGAGAGGCCGTGAGGACAGACTCCTGATTAAGACGGGCTGCAGCAGGTTTTGCCTGAATTAATCTAGTTGAAACCAGACTACATTTCACAAAAACAAACTTTCAGTCCAACTCAGGTATCTAAAAAATCAAAGGACAGGCTAAAAAGCTGAAGACCATCAATGCACAGACATGAGCAAGAGCTGGGAATGGGCCTTGGTGACACCCTGGAACACTCTGTCTCCTTGGTCTTGCCCCAGCAAAGGAGAACGATGGCTCCGTGACGGCAGAGCAGCGCACCAAGGGCATCAGACCCAGCAGATCCATCAGACAGAAGTGACAGGAGATCCAAAGGCAGAAGATGGAGGTAAGCAAATTCAGGCTGGAAACATGATACTTAAAAAACAAACAAACAAACAAACAAAAAAAAAAACACACTTTTTTTTTCATCAATTAACTGTTGGAACCACTTACCAGAGTTCGATAAGGCTTCTTCAGCGCACAGCTGTTGCTGGAAGGAATGCTCCAGTTCCAACACACGTGTTTCACACACATCCTACCCGTTAGGGCTCACACTGGTTGTTTCTAGGTGCAGATTTCCCCAGGAGAGCAGCCCTGGAGCTGGCGGGTGCTGCTGCAGCACAACCGTGCCCGGCCCCCCTCTGCCTTTAGAGTCTAGGAACCACCAATACTGTGGGAAAAGTAGGGTTAAACGGGCCTGGTGATGCAGCGTGGCAATTTCTGTGGGAGCAGAGCGAGGCCCTGCGAGGAGGCAGCGAAAGCCCCGCTGAGCAACAGCGGCCCTGGCCGGCCTCTCCGCCGGCCGCAGCCTGTTCCCAGTGCAGCGCTGGCGCTGGGGCAGCACAGCACAACCACGGACAGAAGGCGAGCGAACAGGCACCTTAGAAATAAGTTAATTTTATTGAATAGACATTATAGCTTCTCTCTGTTCCAAATAATGGAGAAGCCAATTCACACAGGTTACAGAGCTATCAGTTACTTAATCTTTCATAAAAGAAAGAAATTAAATACAGTTCTGCTATAAAAAGTGCGACAGTTATAACTGGAAGGTTTTTGAAACAAAAGCAAATTTTACTACCTATTGCAAAAATTGGTTTAGTGCTTTAATACTTTACAAAGTAACAATCCAACTGCTAAAAACAGCTCTTACACATCATCTTTTCAAAGAATGGATCAGATTAAAAATAACATTTAAATTGAATTAGAATGAAAACTCCATGTAGAAAAGGTCCTCAAGAACTTGCACTTTCCACAACAAAAATATTCATTATCTTTTAACATTATTTAATGTTATTTCTTTTGAACGATGGATTTAAACATGATATGACAGCTTAAAAAGGATCAAATGTTTTGTTTACAAACCAAAGTGACTGCAACCAATCACACCTTTAAGTTACAAATAGAGAAGGCAATGGCAGAAGATAAATTAATTTCTTTCACGTGGGGTAAAAATTTACATGAAAGTGATCAAATATGGAGAAACCTGAAAAGTCACTTCAGCTTTAAATAAATCTTTGCTATATCTATCATATTATTTTTTAAAATCTTAAATCAATCTCTGCTAAAATAGGTCTATAAATTTATAGAAGACAACAATAAACTCAGGCACAAGCTCTGAAAGATGAGAAGGATGGTCTGACTACCAAGAAGTTGAACTCTTAGCCAACAAAAATCAGTGAAACTTGCTTTATTCCTTACTAACAGTTACTCAAGCAGTGGTGACAGCCAACCTACCATCTTTTCTTTGAAATATGGACTTCAAGTACAAATATATTTATTGTACATTTATACAGTTTTTAAAATGCTGAGTTTGCTAGGTTATTAGAAAGAGTTACATTATCTGTCCTGATTTTTTAAACTTTATATAGTTAGCTTTGGTTATAAGTGAACAGAGACCATCAGTTAACGGGTAAATTTACTTCTGTAAACTAAGGGGATGACAACGGTGTTATTTTTGCTCTGGTACGTGGAGGAGAGCCACCCTACACACAAGCAGAACAGAGAAGGCCAAATCTTCTTTACTGAAAAACCTACTAAAGGTTTAACAAAAACTGCGCATAAATGAGGACAAAGAGCTTTAGGTCGCGTCTAAAAAATGAGAACAGAAAGGGAAAGCTATTAGCAGAAATAAGCCAAAAAAAAAAAAAAAAAAGATGGACAGGCAATTTGAGAGGGCCCCATGTACAACAGTAACCGTTACCACCAGGGAGCCGAACCCGCCTTCTTTGCAGAGCCGTTCACACCGCCCTACACAGTTTACCCTTCTCCGTGGGCAAGGCATCAGATTTAACAATACCCAAGGGTCCGGCTCCCCAACAGCAGCCAAGTGCACTGAACGTCAGAAATGCACGTAAACTGCGGTGATATTCCCCAAGTTTTGTGGAACTCTCAGCACTAAAGTTACAGTCTCAAGACTCAGGGAGGAGGAAGGGGCCTTCCAAGGAAAGCCAAGGCCTTGCAGCATGCAACAGTCACCTGCAGGAGATCCTGAAAGGTTTGTAACGGTATTTTACTTCTCAAGAATGAACACACAAAATAAACCTCTAGGTTGATTGCAGTAACAACACAGGAGCTGGGTGCAGTTTTGAAAACTGTTTCACAACAGAACTGCTAGGAATGGCACATCGGGAATGCAAAGCAGAGCTACCAAGGCAAGAGCAACCGGCTTGGGAATGACATGGAAGGAAATGCTCATCCCCAGGGAAAAGCAGAGACCTAATCTAGATCATCTGGACAGAGTTTTATACAAACCTGTCAATGGCCTGGAATACAACTATGGTTTGGAATTCCTAACTGTTAAGGTCTCTGTGGCTAATTCCATTCCTTATATAATCTAAGCTTAAATACTATTTGTTCTCCTTGGCTTATGCTGAATGAACTGAGATTTTTATCACGTTCACGCAAAGCTCCTTGAGAGGCTCCAAAGAAAAAGCATTAAAGCATTTTCTGTACTGTACACGTACTGTATGTGTCTTATACAAAGATTGTATTTACAGTACCCAACCTCGAGCAGCTAAAAATAAAATCATTGCTTAATTTCTATTAGTATTAAAACATAAGTGCACACAATTTGCAAAGTTTATAGACAAGAGCGCTTGTATCACGCCCGCATGGCTGTGTTGCAGTTCGTACCTGATTGCAAGCCCAGGAAAAGGAGACGGGGGGCACTCGCTGAGCCCAAGATGCCGCATGTTGCTGCTACATCTCCCGCACGTTGAACAAGGAGCATGGGAAGAGGCTTGGCATTGCTGACACCGGAGGCAAACCGCAAGCCCGCCTCATCTTTAGCACAGGTGCCGGGAGCCACCGTGAACTCTAGCGGGTTAAAGGCAAGAGGCCGACCCGCTCTGCTGTGGCTGGGCAGGCCACAGCTCTTGGGCGACCGCCAGACTGGGCCAGGCTCCAGGAGGTGAAGTCTGTACGGCAGAGGGGTCCAGTTCTACTCTGTGATGAAGCACCTGCACGAGATAGGCCTAAAGGTGGCTTTTACCACCTTTATGGATGGCAAAACTCCATCCATACTGCATTTCAGGTCTGTGCTGAGGTGAGCAAAGGAAGATTTGGGTCACTATCATCATTTTTTAAAAACTTTCCTTTAAAAACAAAATAAAACAAAATAGCATTTGAAAGGGGGAAAAATGCACAACTTGCACTGAGAGTGTCTTAGGCACTGGTCAGGTCTAGCGTGGTATCATTACCTTTGCAATTTCAGATGATGCTGCCATTACAGGGGAATTCACTTTGTTTAAGAAGGTAAGAAAACTGCATTTTTCTCCTCCTCTTTTCCTAACAATGAACCTCTGCAAGAAAGTAAACCACCACATTACATGTAGAGATAGATGGCAAAGCAACCTCTTCTGCCTTCCTAAAAGGCAGATCTACAAACTTTCCAGTCTAGAACGAAAATAGTTTTTGACACTTCTTAACTATTTCCACTTTTTTATTATTATTTTGGTGCCATGGTTACAAAGTTACCCATCATTTATCATCTATCCACTTTTTTTTTCCCTTCTCCCTCCTTCCTGACATGCTGCTACTTACTAAAGATTTAGGGGTTTTTTGGTTGCCTTTTTTTTTTTAAAAGAAAAAATGCTGTTAAAAACTATAGGTTATTCAAATGAATATGCAGACAGTTTTACAGACACACATTATTATGTAGACAACAGCACGCGAGGGTGTTTTACAGTCATAGTTAAACAAGGAAGTGGGGACAGAGGCTGCACCCAGCTCAGTGACTCTCAGGCCCCAGAGTCATCGTTTTAAGGCTGTTGGGAACGTGGTGGCTTTGCCCCGTATCGCGTGTCCCACAGTGCAGATGTGCAGCAGCCGCTTCCACGATCTCGGTACCGCACGGCGTCCAGGCAACGGGAGAGCAACACCCATGGAACCGCGTGTCGACTCCCGGGGAAGGAGCGACACGGGCTGATGGGCGCAGCCGAGAGAGAGCTACAGCCCCCGAGGCGGGGGGCACTAGCCCTGTTACGAGCGCAGCGCTCACAGACACAGCTCCATGGTATTCTGCTACAAGGCCGGTCTCTCCACATTCAAGCCATCACTTTATGAATAAGCACGATTGTTTAAATGTAGAAAATTCTGTAATTTTCACTGACTAAACGAAGTAGACAACAATAAGGAAAAGCTCACCTGATTTTCAGAAACCAAGGAGGAGCTCTTATCCCCACAGAAATTGATGCTCCGTGCCTCTTAAAACCATATATGTATTAGGTGAGACCTCAATCCTAATCTTGGCATCCACATCTGAATATTTTGGTTGCAATACATGCCTTAACAGGAGATGCTTAAAAACAAACCCAACCCAGCCCCCTCCTTCCCACACGAATCACAGAAATTACAGAATTTAAAAACTAGACCGATTGCTACACACATATGCATTAGCTTTCACAGTCTTTTTTTGCACAGTTTGCCAGATTATTATATGTACAGTACAAAGTACTATGAAGAATAAAGTCTAGACGCTTCACCTGCAAAAGCTAATGCATATTTGATTATAGATATATAAAGACATGGCGTACCTACCAATTAGAGGCTGACATTTCTATAATCTAGAGTGATTTTCTTACTGCAGTCATTGCACCAATTATTAATTTTTGATTTTCATTTTGAAGAAATAATAAATCCATAATTCTGTTTTGTAAAAAAAAAAAAAAAGTAATCTTACTTCAGTGGATTCAGGGTGTTTTATCAATGCCCCAAGTCAATACCTGTGCAGAAATGTTTCATTTGGGTATGATGAATATTTATTCAGAAGCAGCTTATAAAATCAGCTATTGACGAGGACTGTGGGAGGTTTGGGTTTATACCAAAATATATAAAGAAAAATCTAAAGCTTTTCAATTAAAAAATTATATATTCAGTTCTATTAGACATAGATGTGCACAACAGAGAGCAGTTAGAAATAACAAGTACATTTACAAAGCTTTCTTTTCACGGTTAACTTCTACCAGCATTTCTGAATGGAACCTACTAAAATGATAACCCTGTTGATAATAAAGGCGCAAAATATTGCTCTGTAGCTTATTTTGAAAATTATAAAAATAATTTCTATATTACAATTTAAACTTGGCTTGTAAAATTCCAACATAATACAGCTTTAAGTCTACAAACAGAACATACTTACAAACACCCTTATGTTTTCTGTCATTTTTAACAATATAGTTGTTTTTAATCATATACATTTGGAAATTAATGTGCAAATTGAAATATATACTAGTGCCTATCACTGAAATAATTTAAATTCTATGCTGCATACGGTTTGGTGATCCTCTGTGTGAGTTGCCATACCTTAAAACACATCTCAAATACACGGACAGACACTTAACGTAAACTGAGCTGAAAAGCCACCCACAATCAACACGAGCTATTTTGTTTCTCTGGGCCTCGTCTGACTTGAAATTATCCTGGTTTCTCGTGTGTGAAACATCCCCAGCGTTATGAAGACCTTCCTCCCTCCCTCCCTCTGCTTCCACACTGACCTTGTAAACACTTCGCGTGCCCACGGAGCACCTGGTTGGAGCCCCCCAACACCGGTGCTGTTCTGCCCAGGGCTCCGTGGACAGCACATTTAGTGCCAAGAGACCTAGAGCTCCCTGCCCCTCGGGCCGAGGCCTCCGCCATCCTCCAGGGTCTGGCCACAGAGGAGGAACCCGGGCAGCCTGCGCGAGGAGCCCCTGGCCCTGCAGGCACCGGTCTTGGTCTCTGCGACTAGGAGCCTCTGTGCTGCAAGGGAGGCCAACGCGGCGGGGAGGCCGAGCACCAGTGCAGCTGGGGGCAGAACCACAGGATTTTGCCAGATCTGTGCTGTGCAATTTTTGATATCTAAACATTCATCACACTAGGAGTTTACCCTGAATATGGCTGTATATTCAGAGACTGATACTGCCTCAGCAGACTGCTTTGCTCTGCAGTGCAGTCATGTGCACATCTATTTTAAGCATTTCTCCTCAACGCTTTCTGTATCATGAAATACTGCTCATAACGAGCTCTGCAAATTTAGAGATGAAAATGCTGAAGATGGCACTGGGCTTACTTAAACTTCTTCAGAAGCAGGCAACAAATATTTCTAAATACAGCACTGATACGTTTGATGTTACCTTGGACTTTGGAGGAAGGAACTAGCTGGTAACATGCTATACTACCACTGCATTTACAAAGCTTAATGAACTACGTCAATACGTGCTTCAACATTTTAAAACCCAGAATATCACAAGTGGCTTGGATAATTTATGCCACCTTCTTTCTTCTGAATGAGCTCCTTGTTACCAATCTGTTACAACTGATAGCCAAGTCTGAAAAAAATATTTCTAAAGTCTAGGGATTATTTATTAAATCTTCATACAGCATTTTACATGGAACTTTAAAGTGCGATTGAAATCCCTTACGTATTACAGGCCTCCTCTGTTATGAACAGACCTTTGTATCAGAGTTTCTGAACAAAGTAAAAAAATTGCATAATAGGTTTAGTATTTATTTTAAACTAGAAAAATTGCACATTCACGTGTTTAAGAAATTCCAACTTCCTCCAAACCAAATATTGTCTGATGGTTTTGAATCTGCTTTGGAGAGATGGAGCCTGCCGAGCCAAACGGCTGTGCCTTTGAGAAGGGGACAACAGAGTGGAATCACTATCGAGGAAAGAAAAAAAATACGCACCGAGCTGTGAGAACACGCACGGACCCCGCAGCCGCCTGAGCCAGGCCAGGAAAAAATGAGAAGCCTCTGACCCGAAGCGGCCGGTACCGCTGGGCTATGCAGCAAGGGGTGTTGAGGTCTCCTGTGGATCAGGCATGAAAAAAGACACACGGACCTGTGGGCTACATCCATTCTGAATGCAACAAAAAGTAAACCAAAGGAGCAGTCAGACGCTAGGTATTTAGTGCAATAGCAAAAGAGCCTGGGAGGTTATTCCTTCTCACGTCTAGCTAAGGAACGACATGATTTCTTTCATTTGCTGGTGGATGCAAGTCATGAACAGTTACTAATCATCTTTGATAAAAATACATAGAAAACTTCCTCTTACAGTTTGACTTTTCATTAAATGGGACATTCATCACACAGTTTGCAATTAAGTGTCTTTGGGGTAGGCACTGTTTCTGCATGTTTGGACTGTTTAATATCAAATATGGTTTCACCATTTAACAACTGCCACAAATAGTGACACCTCTGCTCAGAAGTCATAGTAATAGGTCTGAGGAAAAGAGGACAACTACTAGGAAAACATGGGTAAGATTTTAGCTGTCATATTGCTTTGCAGATCTGAAACTTCTTTCCAATATCAAATATTAGATAACAACAGAATAAAAAAGACTTCTAAAAGAAAACAATAATATTAAGCAAGTTTTTTAAACAGTAAGAAAAAGGATTCTAAGGAAACAGACATGACTAAAGGGCATTCCATCATTATTTCACATTAGAGATTGTTTAAAATGAACAAACTAGTAGTAGTAGTAAATAATTATGGAAATATTGGAGTGCATTAAGGATAACATTAAATAGTCATTAACAGATACTAAATTTTCCAGTCTACTCAGACAACCCTGTTAATATTCGGAAGATAAATCCATTTTTCAAAACCATCTTGTAAACAGTCACAATTTATTCAATAATTTAGAACCGGGTCACTATTTATCTACATATTGACCTTCTGTAAACTTTTTTTTTGAGTAGTACCTCTTAAAAACATATTATAGCAACGATGCCTTTTCAAAACGGGAACCGAAGAGAAACAAGAAAGGTTGTTTTATTTTACATATGCTTTGTTATTTTTTCCTCATTTGGAAAGATAAAACTGACTCAAACACATGGGCTAGTGCAGCTTGCTGCTCAAGCACAACCCTAAACAGAAGCATTTCTCAGTGTGTCAGAGGCTACTGCCACTCTAATGCTCTGGGAATTTATTTATTTATTTGATTTCTTGAAGCTTAATCCTGTCAGTTTTCTCCATCTTAGTAACCAAGACAATCAAGTAGGATTTTTAATTTGCTTTCACATGATCTGAAATCACAGGTTTCTTTGGCAATGAGAACACTGATGTAATGACAACTGTTAACCAGAAACCGAGCCTGCATACCAGTGTACACAACTGCAGACATGGGTTTCAGAGTCTGCTTACCTTAAAAACAGAAGTTACATGGAGTTTTAACTTCTCGTTAAGTTTGCCAATATTTCCCTTTTATGAATGAATGCAAAATTCAGTGATATTCCCTGTATGCTCTGCATACCATAGGAAATATGAAGTACAGGTCTGGATTCATGAAACAGCTAACATGGCAAAGACCACAACACCTTGGACTGGCTACTGGGACCTGTTCTGACACTATACTTTTAATTTTCCAACCCGCAGAAAACCTACACCAATGGGCAGCTTGAAGCAAGAGCTCAGCTCCACAAACTGCAGTGGGACACTAGCCAGTGCTTAGGAGCATCTCCTGAAAGTTTAATGCACATCTGCATGAGTCTGTCTTGTTTCATGGACTGTTTTGTACTTGGCTTTAAGGCTAACTAGGATTAACTGTACTCAAATGGTGTCAAATATGTCCAGAAATGGCAGAAAAGAATCCGACTATTTTGTGCAGGCCAGAAAAGTTCACTATTCCATGGAAGAGAAGTCACTCATGCTGTGTCTCTCCAGGTGCCAGACACTAAGAAATTCTGAAGGCAGCACCATCTCTATTTGGATAAAATGAATTATTTTGCAAAAATACAATTCAAATGGCCATTACTTACAAATGTAGCAACATTAAAAACCTATTCTTATTACATTATACTTGCTGATGGTGGAGAAGTGTAAAAATGCAAACACTCTATAATTTGAGAAAACTTACTAATCTCATACATCTACTTTAAGAGCATTTCTGGTATTTGTTTTACAGATTTTTTTATGAGCAAAGTTTTTTTGAAAGTATTGCACATATTATGCAACTGTATGGACAAAAACCCTCATACAAATGTGATGCTCTAAACTGATCTTAAATTTCCTAGCTGGTGATCCAATTTTGCAAATCCATTCCCAAATTGTTAGCCAAATTTAATGTTTTTCTCCATTTTGACAGCAATGAAATTGCTACCAAAATTCAGGTGCTCGAAACTGTATTATGTTGGGGTTTTCTTCAGATATGAAGTCTTGCAAACTGTAATATTTTTTCATAAAATCTTTTTAAAAATTCAAAGCAAAGAAGAATGGCTCAAACCTACCTATTTATTGAAACTTAGAAATACGTGATAAGAACTCACAATTAGGAAGAGCTACAGACCTCATGAATGCAGACCTTCACTCCCATTTTCCTGAAGTCATTGCATTTCAGACAAAAGTGAGTATAAACATTAATAATAATGCAGTATGCTGCTATGTTAAGAATGTGCAGTATGCAAAATCACTACCCTTCAAAAAAAGGGAGGGGGCTATGAAAAAAATATTTTTTTTACTGAGAAAAAATACTCTCATAATAGCTATAGAATTTCAAACGTCTACAAGGCAGACACTACCCCACTGCAACACCACATCTCTAGTATTTACCTTCCCCTGTCATTCTACTACCTGAGTGATGTCAGTGTAAATTCAGGCACCATTAGTAAATTTTTGACCAAACATATACACAGCACTGACAAAGGAGTAAATAACCCTTCAGCTTACCAGTATATGTAAAAAAGACACTGACAAAATGGAAAACAACACATTTTTATGATAAATTAATCCTATCATCACCCCAGAAAAGTGAAAAGCTGAACACTCTTCACTCATCAATGCTTTTTTTCTTCTTTTTAAGAATTCCTTCTACTGCAATTCAACACTGTTTACTTTGTAAGTAAGAAAACGATGGAACTAAGTAGTCACAGAAGAATCCTCAATGCCTGTGTCCCTTACTTTCTTTCTCTCGACGCTTTAACTCTTCTTTGTAGCAATATGAACAGTAATTTTCAGTCTCAGGACGACCATAAAAGGAACAGTTCTCCTTCTTACAGCGGTTCTGCTGGATGGAATATATTGGGCAAACTGTGCTTCTGCCTTGATTTTTATCATTGTTCAACCAGGTTTGAGGAGCATCCTCATCAACATATTCTAAGTTGTCTCTGATATCACCAGTATTGAACCCATTTGTATACGTCTGAGACTTGTGTTCCGTGGGCATAGCGTAGCTCAGCGATTCCACCGTGTTCACTGTACGGATACCAGATATCCGGGCTGGGCTGTAGCTCTGTGAAGACAGGGATCTGTTCTGCTGGGGATAGGTGGCACAGGTTTTTAGGGTGCCAACCACTGGCTTATAGGTATCATCTTGGAAGCTCGATGGCTTGGAGTTGACATCATGCAGATGGATGACGCTTTGCCTTTGAACGGGTGGGGTATGGCTATAGTGGGCAGATACCGGAACAGGTCCGCTTTTCTTAGCACCGTTACTAGGTGAAGAAAATGACCCTGGAGTGGGACTAGTGCGATCTTTAAATTTTAAAACCAGTTGAGTTGTATGGCTTTGAGGCAAGACGGGTGATGCCCTATCCTGAGGAGATGTTTCTAGCTTTTCTTTTGAGTACGCTTCTGGTTCCATTTTCTTGCCAGATGACCCGTTCGGTGTAGCCTTTTTCTCAGCATCCTTTCTCTTCTGCTCCTGCTCTGCGTTGAACCGCTCTTGTGCGCTGGTCAGGTAATAGCCAATCATCTCCTCATGGAACTGATGCCGATGGCTAGTCAAAAGGAGGCCAGCAAAAATAAACTTGCGTTCACCTTGCATGGCAGCTCTCAGAATATTGAGGCTGAGCTTCACATCCGTGCTGTACTTCCACGGGTCAGGCTGCTTGTCAGAGCAGCATTTAGTGTTCACCTTTTCAATGGGTGAGTTGCCAGCCTTGTCAGTAGGAGATGGGGTGGTCTTTTCAGAAGGAGGGCTGCTTGCAGACTGTCCAGTGTCCTCTTTGCTCCCTTTTCGAGACTTAGACTTCTTCTCTTTGACTTTCTCTACAGCATCACCATTTTTCCCATTCCCTGAATTGGCTCTGCTCATTTTGCCGTGCACCAGGCCTCCGAGACCACCCATATTCTTTTTCAACTTAATTCCCAGAGTTTTACTGAGGCTTCCAATCTTATTGGCAACTGAATCCGTCCTGTTTTTGTCTTTATCTTTCCTCTGTTTGTCCTTTTCTTTTTCTTTACTGTTTTTGCCATTATTGCCATTGGAATTACTACAGATGGATTCTCGGTCTGAGTCCATTGAGTCAGCCAGAGACTGAACATCTTCCCCTGTTGAAGCTGTAGGGGATTCTGGTTGAGCCAAAGGTGCCTGTTATGGAAAATTAGTTATAATTAGATACAGCAAAGTCAGTTTCACACAGGACTTGGTGCAAGTAAACAAAACTAATGTAGATTTTGACATTAATTTTATGCTACTTTTTAATTTTTACACTGACATTTTAGACTGTTTTCTTCACAAAATAAGGCTTATTTGGCTGGGGTGAATACCTATCTTCTTGCTACAGTAGCTTTTGGCTCATCCTGAGTCCACCTGCAGAGCAGATGTCATTCACTGCAGACGTCAGTGCCTGGCAAGCAGAGCGCCCCACGTTGGGGCTGCTGCTGAGGGGTTCCCCAGTCACAGTCCTTCATGGGGAGGCAGTCACAAAACAGGGGAGGATTGGAAGCATGGAAGGAAGTGGCTGTTTTTTTGAAGGCAGGGAAGTGATGTTCTGTAGGAAGGTGCTAGGAGGATGCAGAGCACAAATCTGCATGTAGTAGTACTGCAAAAGTTACAGTGTTCACATAACGTTCTTATTTAAATGAATCTCTTCATTATCTGTGGTCTCCAGTGCATAAAAACCAAAGCTACCACACATCAGAGCTAAACATTTTGCCTGAAATATTTAACATCTATCATAGAGTGCATTAAGAGACATGATCATGTACACTTACTCCTGTCAGAAAGAATCCTGTCAGAAATAAAAGGTAGATAAAAGTGACATCAATATTCTGAGTTTCAGTTTATATTTTCGGTAAGGTTGTAAAGCATCTTCCCTGAAAATGTAAGCAAAAGGATCCTAGTTTGGCTCTTTTCAGCAAGTCTAGCAAAAGGTCTTCGCACCGAGGCTGTTTCTCAGGGGTAATTTTGCATGACTGCATCAGTTTACAGTCAGTTCTAATCCGATGTCTCCCCTGATGCTTAGCAAAACTTGGCAATTTCTCTCAAAGTTGCTTAACAAATCTGTGAAATTTCCCCTAAAAGGTTGCATGCAAGAAATTAGTGGAATTAGGATCCTAAAGAGCTAGGGAGGATTCAAACTCAGTAGCCTGACCTAAAGAAGCAGAGATGATATTCCTTTCACACAGAGATTTTACAAAGTTTTGGCTTTAGTTTTGCAAAATTTTGAAAAGTTTTTACCTGAAATTTGCTTTTTAATATCTTGAAAATTCTGTATGTGACAGGTCAGTTTAGAACTTATTAGAGGAAGCAAGTAAACTATTTAATCCAAATCAAATCTGATGGTCAATATTACATGATGGTACATTAACTCTCCTTGCTCCAGAGGCAGCAGTATTGGTATGTTGAATTCCTTGGCTGCCTAGTGGTACTGTGACAGTAAAAGCAGCAGAGAGGGCTAAGCCAAAGGAGATAAGTGACTGAGGGAATCCTAATGCACTTGTCCATGTTTAGAAACACTATTCTGGATGCTAAATATCAAACTAACCTGTAGAAAGAACGTAAACTAAACGTGGAAATTCATATCATTTATGAAGAGTAGCAATCAGAAAGGCTTGTTATTGTTGATTTTAAGTGCTGCTTAAAGCACAGTCCAGAACTTTATTACTTTCTGCTAAAGGAGGCCAATCTGCTGCAATAATGAAAAGCTCAAGTGCACCCCCATGCTGCAGTAGCTACCAAATCATTCAGATTTGGTAAAAGATAATGATAAACATGAAGCATTTAACTAACCCTAACGACTCCAAGAGCTCTGCAGATGTGTATATTCCTGCTGCAGAAATGCATGTGCATTTCTGCCTCCCTGGGGAACAGAAATGGTCTCTGTGCTGTAGGCGACCTGCTGTGAGCAGAGCAGATCCCCGCTTGGCTGCAGAGGGCAGGAGAGCTGGCCCGGGCGGAGCGGAGCCGGAGCTGCAGAGCAGAGCAGGGAAGGCAGCTCAGATCATGCTAATTCTCAGGCTCACTGCTGACAACTGCAGGGTCATTCTGCCTCTCCTGCTGCTGCAGTAGCTACCAATTTAGAATGAAACTGAAGAAATAGACATTTTTTTCTTCCTCTTGCCTCTTAAACTCTTTTTCCCTTTGTGTTCCATTCCTCCTTTGAAATCCCATCTGTGCAGGCTGCCTAAATCACCTCCAGCCTCTCCTAGCAACCTTTTGCCTCCAGACTACCCCCTCAATCTCTTCAGCATAATTTTCAGAAAAATTTCCAGCTCATGAGGTGCCAGCTGGGCACGGCTTGGAAACAGCTTTCCCAGAGCAGCCGGTGCCGCTTCAGCAGCAGCCTGTGCCCTCATAAGCCACTCTCTGACGTGGGAGCTACTGGGGCTCCAGAATTATTCTCATGAAATAAGAAAGTACTCAAAAATATACAAGCAATTGTGTTGTTACAACTCATAACTAGGCAATTTCTAAGGTTGACTGCAATGGCATTGAGCGCTGAGCCCTCGCGCAGCTCCAGGCTGGCAGTCGCCCCCACACAGCGCCTGGCCCGGCCTGGGCCACAGGCCTGGCCCAGAGTGACGTTCACCTTACCCGTGTTTCAGACGGGATGCGTATCCACGTTACATTCATATAGCTGTGCAGGAGGTTAAGCTTTGCCTCAAGAGACAGAATCAAACTGAAGATGAAAAAAGAAGGGAACAAACCGGTTAGAAACACCCTGAAAGGAAAAGCCCTACGTGGTTGCAGGGAAGGGTTATACCGCTGAGCAGGACAGCAGCCTGAGGTGCCACTGCAGACCCCCCTTCTCTTCATCTATGTGACAAGGGAACAGGAACAAAGCCCCACTGTTAGCAGATGGCCCAACACTGGGGGCACACATGGCTCAAGACACTCTAGTGCCCATACGGGGGTTGCAGAAGGGTCTTACTTGGCCAGCCTGGTGTTGTCATTGTCGTCCTTCCCCCACTCCCAGTCCTTCCCGGGATCCACCGCAAAGTGCAAAGGCAGCAGCTTGTGTTCCGAGTCAGTCAAGGGGATCACCGCTGAGGTGGAGAAAAAACAACAGAAACATTTAGCTGTGAAGAAAAAAAAGAAGAGAAACAAGAAAGGGTAGAAGCCAAGAGCACTGCTCAAGTGTCCTGCCCTTCAAGCAGAGCACCACAAAGGTCTGCAGAGGCTCCATGTCCCGTCCTTAGGAGGGTCTCGCTCTCCCATCCTCTCCGCGCTCTGCTGGGGCTCTGCCTGTTGACGCAGGGCTTCATGACTCTGCTATACGCTCAGCATGCACAGACTACATTGTGACACAGTCAAGAGCAGCTATCATTCATCATTATCAATAACCTAAGGGAACAGCACTGTGAGCTTTAATTAAAGCCAGCAATTTGCTCCTATTTCATTAGGAACCTAAAGCTAAAGCTGTTGAGTGACTCGGTGGCACTCGGAACTGCGCAGGTTGCTGCTGTTCCTCACAACCAATCAAGGAATTACATTTTCTATACAGAAACCTTCCTGACTTAGCCTAGGCACACAACAAAGCCAAGGGGCAAAGAAACGCAACATCATGTTGACAAATTATTGAAGGTTTGTTGTGTTATTGGCTATGTATTGTTTAAAGTAGTTTCTGCACTTCAGTAAATACATGTTGTCATCAAAAGAGTACAGCAGAAAACATGTTGTCAGCACAAAGGTAAAGCATTTATACTTAAATATGGAGTCTGCGGAGCAGAATACATGAAATCTGCATTTTAACATGAAGTCACTATTTGGTTCAGACAGTTTGACAGCTGAAAAACAAAACAAAACAACCCACTGCTTTTCTTTTTCTGCTCTGCAGATTGGAAATAAAGTCAAAACTCTACAAATTTCATGGAAATATTGCCCCCTACTGCTTATGATGTGTAATTCCTGAAATATTTTCTCCATGTTAACTGTATATGAAGTATAGAACAGATGCAGATTAATCAGCTCTCGCTCCAGATACTGCCTGAAGATGCAAGCATGGAAATGAAGACTGCAAGAGAATGTAGCTCTCTGAAGAAGCTCATAGGAGCAGTCAGCACAGACTTGTCCAACTACAATTCAAGCTACACTGTAAAACCAGGTGCTGAAGTTTGAGAACCCAAGAAAGGAAGAGCAGCAGGGATGGCACACATGCGTGTAAGCTTGCTGAATCCAAGGAAGTTTCATCAACAAGGGGCTGTGATGGAATAACCCAAAACATAATTAACAGATCCTAATTCCAAAGGAAAATTTACTAACATCCATATTCTGCCAATTAACTTAACTAAGCAGTCAGTAATTCTGACTGGATTTACAAAAAGGCCTCACAATGCAACAAATCATCTGTTTAAAGGAAGAAAGTGCCCTTAGTTTTTAAGAATGACTTGAGACTATCATTTAATTCAACAACCACTTTTCTTAAACAATTTTAAAGCAACCCTTAAAAGCCATCTGCTTTTATTTGTATTGAAAATGGATCTATTAAAATGCATACTAATGCTTATTTTAATGAAATCTTAAACTCTAAGTAGAAAACAAAGTTTAGAGGAGATTTCCTACGTAGTCTCACTGTATTGCCTTACTTAGAACACTAGGACAGTACCATCTCCTTTGCACAGAAATGTCTGTTAATTGTCATTTTTTTAGGCAGTGAGTTGAATGTAAACCCTATGCTCACTATTACGGACAGTTTGGGGTTGGTATGAAGCACTGGCATCTTCATGAAACAGGTAGTTGCTAAACTCACTGAGATTTAAAATTTTATCTCTGCTGCAAGAGATTCCTTCTCTCCTGGGGAATTCCATTTAATAATAGTGTTTTTAATAATTTTTCCCAGAGATCCTANACTGTATTGTCTTACTTAGAACACTAGGACAGTACTGTCTCCATCTTTGCACAGAAATGTCTGTTTAATTGTCATTTTTTTAGGCAGTGAGTTGAATGCAAACTCTATGCTCACTATTACGGACAGTTTGGGGTTGGTATGAAGCACTGGCATCTTCATGAAACAGGTAGTTGCTAAACTCACTGAGATTTAAAATTTTATCTCTGCTGCAAGAGATTCCTTCTCTCCTGGGGAATTCCATTTAATAATAGTGTTTTTAATAATTTTTCCCAGAGATCCTAACAGGCACATTTTTTTGATGTTCAGGACTGCAAGTAAAATCCATCACGCTCCTTTCTAAAGCAAAGCCAATGATTATAAAAATCTTCTGTCACCCTAGCTGAGTCAAAGACTTTGCAGTGCTGCTGCATTACTGAGTTAAACTTAATTTTGGATGCTCTCTAGCTGAAACCACACAGTTTGAAACACACACTTCAAGTGCATAGCAGCAGGCATACAACAAAAGTAACAGATGCCCATGCCAGTTTTAAAACACGCAGTGGAGACCCTTTGCTCCCTTCCTCAGTTTGGTGTTTTGCCTTCCATGCTGTGAAGTCGCAGCTTTTCCTAGTGTTCATGCCACAAACATCCTTATTCATCTTCTATAAAGTGCAACAGCTTGGCTGCCTCTGCAGACACCAGTCAAACAAAGCGCTGACACAGCGGCTGACACTGCTGCTCCAAACCACTGGCCCCTCTTGCTGGGCCCTGCCCACTGGGTGACAAGCGAGGGACTTCGGGAAGCTCCAGCCTCCTGGATCGGCCTCAGGGAGGGTTAAGAACTACTCTATTTTCCTTAGTGTTTGAGCAAAGATAAAAAAACACCCACATAAACAGCCTGTAGGAAGACAAAAGTATTGACAGGTTTCTAATCCGACGCTGCAGATTGCAAAACAAGAGAGCATTCAGCAAAGCTTCGAGCCTCACGAAAGCCAGCTATGTGCCAGGCAAAGGAAGGTACCAGAAGACCTGTCAATATGTGTTTTAAATCCCCTTCAGACAACAGCATGTTACTTGAGACCTTGCAAGGTTATCAGCATGCTTTCTCTCTTTAAAATCATTTATAATCGTGCTCATAGCGATCTGCTACATGACTTCATGTCCAAGTGGAACTTCCAGCATCTGGGGCATCCGTTGAACTAAGAAGAACCTCCCGTCGCCGCACCCCATCCTCCCCCGTCCCCGGCCCCCCCAAAAAAAGAAAAAAAGTAACTTGCACACTAATAACAAAAAACACTACACAGCAATCTTTAAAAACATGGATATGGAATAACTGAAATAATTTTTGCATGACCATGATGTTTCAAACTGCTGCAGTTCTTTTCTCCCCATTTTAAAACTTTACTTATGTATTTATTTTAAACAGTGACATTTTTTCTTATTTTACTCCTACATCTGCTCTTCACTAGCAGCATTATTCTGTGACTTCTCCTAAGTCAGTTATATGGCCAAAATCTCACTCTAGACCCGTTTCCTTATTAACCAGATGATTGGCAATAACTTGGATAACAGAATTGTAGGTTTAGTCTAGCAGGGGAGCACTCAAGTACTAATATACTCTAAAACATCAAAATGATGAGACAAAACATTTCAAGTGATCTTTTCCTAAATGAGAAGAAATAATAGCATTTCACACACAATTTAAGAGTGCTTTTTTTCTTTTCCATTTCATGACTTATCCATGATAATATTACTCACCAACTAAGTAACCTTCCAAACACTTTACTAACTCTAATTAACAAGCACCTTCAGGAACACAAAATTAAAGCAGATATCAAAGCCTGTCCCTATTTACATATGTGGAATGGCCCCAAAAGCTTTAAGTGCAAAATAGTGTGTGGTAGCACAAGGTCCAGAGCTGAAGCGTTATTACCGCCAGGGCTGGGATTAGACCAGTAAGGTTTACACTCCTGAGAATGCAGCAATAAGAGCCAGTGGATACTGTTTCCCTTCTGGTACAAATACACTTCCAGGTTGATGAAAATACACACACACACACACACACACACACACACACACAAAACATTGAGCTGCTATGTTCAGACGTACCTTGTTCTCTCTGTTGATCTTTTTGTTCCATGGAAACAAGAGCAGAGAAATGTGCCTGATCATAGGCAAGGACAAGAGGTGAGCAATGACATCTGTTTGGTAGAACTTCAAGAGGCAGATAAATTCCTCCAAATGGAATAGGTGCAAATGCTGCAAAGAAAAGGGGATTCTTTATGTGGAAGGATGTACATTAATGATGGATCTGTAACATGCAGCAGTTGTGTTCCCAGATGCAGTAGACAACACAGAAAAGGAGAAAGCAATTTTGAAAACAGTTGTATGATCAGACAAAATTTCATTATAAGAGGCTCCTGAAGCTATGAACTATGGATAAAAACATTTTGCCCTCAAACATATTTTTTTTTTTCCCTCAGTCTAACTGTTTACTAATAAAGACAGTGTCTTTTAAAAGGTCATTGTGACTCTCACCTCTGTGTGAGAGGTCCTGTACCTGCCTGGAATATCTTTAGTTATAAGAATATTTTCCAACAATCAGCAATAATACACTACCAGTTCTATCAGGTCTTTAGGCAACATAACTCAAGAGGAAAAATGCTGGGATTATTGTCACAAAATAGATGGGCTATAGGAAAAACAAAAATGGGAGTAGCACAAAACTGGGTTAAGAGAAGCGTGAGAAAATGCCTTTTCTTTCTTTAATCAAGAGGTATACTTGTGGTATTTACTATTTTATTGCATTGGACTCTTCCATAATATCAGTAAGACTATACTGTTTTTAAAACTACATCATGGTGAACAAATGAAAATTATGAAGGACAACAATAAGAATTCAATAAATTATTCATACTTAACATTGTTTTAAATGAATCGCACTCTTTCTTGCATTGAATTTATAAAGTGGAAGAATACAAAAAGCTTTTTGGAAATGGTTTACATGTGAAAGAAATCAAATGTTTTCTAAAAAATGCATTATAGTACATGATTGGCTCCATAAGTTATTTTATTTGGTAGCAACTGTTGTAATTTCACTGTTTTGCAGAGATAAAAAAAGTTAAAAAAAAAAAATTAAATAACATTTTATGTGAATTGAAAAAGGTCCTTTCCTGTTAGCATAACAAGTAGAAGCTTAAAATTTTGTTTACTGTTGACTGAGTTATCTAACAGAAAATCCGAAATCCCTCCAAACCCCTCTGAAATCCATTGCTCCAACAAAATATAAAGGTAAAATATGTTTAATGACAACAGAAAAACAAAAACAAAAATATAGAATGAAATGGACAGAGAGAAATCAGAACTTTAACAGAGATCAGTGATTTGAAGAAAACAGTATTCTTTGAATTTTAATATTTTTAAAATATTAATGCCTGAATATTCATAGTATTTCATACTCCAAACTATTGAGAACCAAAGTGCTTCATCTGCTAAAATATTTCAGACTTGTACTGGTTTTGTTTAAAGAATTGTATGAATTTTCTAAGAAATATGTTGTGGGCTGTAATTCATTGGATACTGCAGTTGTCAGTGTCCTTCAGTAAGAGTCACCTAATTATCCAGTACTTTTACTTTGACTTAACAGATATAGCCCTAATATTATTCTGATTTTTTTTCCTCAGAAAAAGGCAGCAGTAACCTCAGAAATGCTCAAGTATGTTGTATCTGTGCCTTTCAGTTATGATAGATTACCCTTGATTCAATAAAAATAGGTTAATTAAAAATATATTTCCAACAAAAGGCTCTTACCTTCTCCCCCTGAGTCCCTTAACATTGTATCTGCTACTACAACGATGGGTCTTCTCAAAATATGAGCTAAAACAAAAACATGAAACTCCTCCAAGCTCTCATACACCGGATCTTCTGCATTATCGACCCTGGAAGACAGAGCACTGCAGCTTTAGGGACACAGCAGCAGCTATTTACTGCAAGTATTGAAATAGATAACAAAAACAAAACAACAAAAAGCTAAAGGGAATTTTTATTAATCTTTTAAAAGAGAGTAATAGCAACACAGAGAATGCTTTCACTTGCAGACTCCAAGTCACTTTAGTTCACTGATAGTATTTCACAGCTGACAATATATTTTCTGTAATTATCATTCATAATTAAGCCCAAATTCTAAACTACAGATAGCTAAAAATGAATAAATTACATAATAAAAGAATTTGACAGAGTCAAGTACATAGGTTATAAGAAAATGAGGCTGAGATACACCAGTCCTATATGGGATGATCTTCAAACAGTTTCTGTTCTGTTCATAACCTGATGCCTGGAAGGCACAAGCAATGACAGAATAGGCAAAACCAGGAAGACAGGATGTCAAATAGAAAATTGTATCTGAACGTTGCAAGAATATCTGTAAAGACTTCTATTAAATTACAAACCTACTATTACCAAGAAGAACATAGAGATAAGATATCTGGGAGAAGTGGACATGTGTATGTAACGTAGGTCAGCACTATATAGCTATACGGGCCAAGGTTACCAATACCTGCCAGATAGGCATATACACCTACTCTGAAAAGCATCATGTGTCAGAAATACAAATTTAACAAGATGAACTACCACCATGTTTATGAAGACAGCTAATGCCTTAAAATCTAATGTATGGACTAACATCCTCGAAGTCTTTTTAAAGAGATAGCTGTGCTATCTTATTAGTCTGAAAAGGTTGGTGAGTTTTGCCCACAAAGCATGCAGTTACATGTGCTTTCCCGAAAGCAAAGTACACAGAGATTTTATCTTAAAGAATATGTGCTGATAACTTATAGGGACACACTACTGATCACTGAATGCTATAGGGTACTTTTCCATCAAGAAAGCAGTGGTAAAAAACTGATTTAAAATTCAATGAAGAAGAAGAAAAAAGAAGGAAATTGAACTGCCCAGCATATTTGAAAAGCAAACCCAGGAAATCAGTCATTTATGAAAGAAATCACTCATTCATCTGGACTGTAAAAATAATTCTCTGTAATTGTCTGCTTCTCTAGCTGAACATTTTGAGCCATTTTATAACCTCCAAAGCATTTTATTGCTTTTTTATTATTTTCTTTTTGTTGCTGTTGTTTCCTTTTCTATTTTTCAAGTCATGAGAACATTTTAAAGCTTTGCCTGTGCTACCTCTGTCATAGCAGAAGATAGAAGAAATACAACAAAAAAGGGAGGGCTGGCGGCAGGAGACCCAAGCAAAGGTGAGAGCAGAATATGTGTAAAAATATTCCAAGCATTAACTTACTATACGATATTTGTGAAAAGCAACATCCAAAAAGAACTGTGTGGGCACTGCTCCAGAACACACGGGCCAAATCCAGTGATGATCCTGCAGCCCTGAGGGCATCCAGCCCAGCCTACAACTTTGTACTCCAGTGTTTCATTGTAACTCTGAGAGCACAGCAGAATAAAAGTCATTAACAACAGGTGCAGATAGAAATTCTCTGCTCAAACAGCGAGACACCTGTATGTCCCTGCTCCCTTTTGCCCTTCCCTAAACTTGCCAGGAAAATTTTCCTGATACCCAGACTAAATTCGCTGTTTTGTAATTTCCTCTTATATTCCTTACTGAATTTTTCTCCATGATGGGCTATGAGAGCTTTCCAACATTTGCTGTCAATTATGTCATCCTACTTGCTATTAGCCAAAAAGAAGTTAGAACCACCATGTTCTTGGCAAGACAATATGACACAAAGATTTTATTTTCTCATAAAATATTTTGACTTTACTCTTTCTAAAAGTATTTTTCCCCTTAAATCCTCTAATCTATCATTTGAATGAATGAAGTTTCTAGATAGAGCTGTTTCAGAAGGACCTTTATCCCTTCGGTTAAATGATGTCAAGCCTGATAGTGCATGAAGTCCAAAATTCCTCTGAGCTTCCCTTATTCTTCAATATCATGTCACCAAGTTGCTTGGTTCAGTATTAATGGTCACATTTGCACACCTCAAATGCCTCTCGTCTCTATCACATCCGCTTTCCATTTCTTGTTCGTAGTGGTCAATTTTGTTTCACTATTGCCCATAATTTATCTAGACTATGTTGCAGTATTTGACTATCATTTCTAAGCATTCAGTAGGAATTTTTACAAAAATTAATGAGAATGCAAAATACAATCATTAACAAATATCCACAACAACCTGCCAGATCCTTTTACCCACTTATTCTGCTTTTTTTCATGGTCCTTTATTTAAGTCCAAGCAAATGGCTGTGATAACTGTGGCCAAGGAAATTTGGCAATTTAACTTTGAAGAAAGAAACAGAAATTAACCCCTCTGCTTATGTAAAGTTAAATTTTGAATAATAAAATCCAAAAATATAACAGTATATGCGCCATTTCCCTTAAAGATGTAACCACACAATAGTGGCACAATTTCCTCCTTCTGAGAAAAAACCTGGTACACTGCACTGATCACAGCAAATTCAGAATACAAGTGTTTCAAGTTCCTACTCTTACTTACTCTTTAAAAATATCAATATTTTTGATCATCAAGAAACAATATATAAGAAGCAATTTTCAAGGGATAAAATTGAAGAAAAGGTTAGAGACCTAAATTGGCTCATTTAAACCATCACTATAATAGTACTTCCAAGTTACATCAGGCTTCAGCACAGATTATAATTGAAAAATAAACCAGAAAGATATAATATCTGACACTTCAGCTAATGTAGAAAAGTAGTAGTATTTGCCTTACTGAACCTTTTTCTATCAGTGCCCTTATAATCACACTGAAATAGTTAAATGGGAACAGTACTCCTGTAATAGACAACAAGCACAAAAAAGACCCCCACAACCCCACAGCTTTTAAGCAATGTCGTAAATGATTAAGTAAATGACATTCTTCTCTTATGTTGCAGTGTGTCAGAATATTTTTCCCTGCAGTTCCCAGATTTATAGACATACCAATAAGCACATTTCTGTTCAGATATTATATTGAAATATTCCAAATACATAACTCGGTCTGAAAACTCCCAAGTTAAACACCTTTGAAAGCTACTTCCGACTTAATTGCTCTGTTTTTGCTGCCTTAAATATAACTCTGATGACACATGCAAAGATTGCAATAGTCTTCCCATCCTTCTTACCTTTCTCAAATTACTTGACTTAATAAGGCACTGCCAACTGCATGAAGAATATGAGACAGCTACCTAGAAACTCTCAGCTAATACAAGTAAGAATGGCAGCCACATCCAAAACCTGTCTTAGCTGTTGCCAGGACTCTACATGACATTTAGCTTTAAGCCCTAGTTGCTTTCCAAGAAGTAGAGTAATAGCAGTGATAATCAACTACCACTAGTCTACCACCACGCTTTGAAATCTTTGAGAGGATATAGTCTGCAAAATGACGGAAGGGCTTGTAATTTGGTCTCATCAGTGGGACTGCAGTAGTCAAGTTTTTAACGGAAAGAAAGGGTGCAAGATATTTTCCTTTTACAAAGCACTTGCTTCAATTTAGCCTTGCCTTTGTTTGTAAACAGAGATAAATGAAACAAGATAATCCCAAAATGTTTTTACATTACAGAAGGATGTGCAGATCAGTTTCAAAGTAAGACTTTGCTTAAGAGTTAGCCTGTTCAAACTGCTTGAAGGATTCCATGTGTTGGAAACCAAAACTTAGTAACAAGGTTTTTCTGTTCCCTTCATTTTTGTCTCTGATTTCCCTTCATCTTTGACTCTAGAGATTCAGTGACAATTGCCAATCTCCATTATAAGCACCTCACTCTCCAAAATAAATACAAGGAGCTTGCAGGTGAATGAGGCCACATAATTCTAAAGCTGTGTTGTCACCAAATTCTTTTGAAGCAGATGCAACTTTGATGCTTTAGTTAGTTCTGACACCAAAAGAGAAAGCCTCATCTATAATGCAAAGACTAATTTGCAAACTTTCTTAATACTGTACCTAAATAGCAAATGCCATAAACACATCTGAAAAAATATTATTTTCTCTTTTTCTTCTCAAGTGCTCTATTACTTTGAATTTTAGATACAAAAAAAAAATCATTATACCATTATTCTTTGGAATGACTGCAATGAGGTTTATATATCCATGTTTTTAGTTGCGTAAGTTTCTTGGCAGTTCCCCTTTGCTTTCACTACTCAATTAAAAATGAACAATTTAACTGGAAAAATTAACTGTTGTCTTTTTAACCTGACTTCATTCCCACGCAAACCATGATGAAAACATAAATAAAAAAAAAAAAAATCCTTTTTTTTAACAGTGTGCTATCTGAGTATCTAAAGTTATCTGAGAACTAAAGTTAAAGATGAGTGATTGGCTGGCAAATGCACAATCTGCATATCAGGACACTCTAATTAGGGCATACAGAACCTACGCACTGTGTGACACGTGCAGAATCAGACAGGCACAGTGAGGTCATGAAAAACTGGTGGTAAATGGTCAAATCATTTTTTTTAACAGTGTGGTATCTGAGTATCTAAAGTTATCTGAGAACTAAAGTTAAAGATGAGTGATTGGCTGGCAAATGCACAATCTGCATATCAGGACACTCTAATTAGGGCATACAGAACCTACGCACTGTGTGACACGTGCAGAATCAGACAGGCACAGTGAGGTCATGAAAAACTGGTGGTAAATGGTCAAATTTAATATAATTTTATTGAATTGCATTAATTGAACTTTTCACTTAAAAGTGAAAAAAGAAGTCTTTACGTTTCAAAATACACGAAAATGAGATGTATATCATGACTGACAATTTGCAAAATTTTGCCTGGCCCTTTGCATGGGCAAGGTTTTAAAGGAGAAAGCAAATTTTTGAGAAAACAGAAGAATTCTTAATCTCCCTGTGTTCTATGCTCCATTTTGTCACTTATCCCAAGCAAATTTTTCCAGGGAAACAGCAGCCAGAGTCAAAAAAACAAACAAACTAAAAAAATAGAACAGAAGTTCTGTTCTGGTCAATGAGAAGCAGAAGCTTAATTTCCTTAGAGCTAAATGCTACCAACTCCACGCTGTCTTAGAAACTAGACAGCTAGGATTTACAAAAATCAAGAGTCTTCTGGATCCAAAATCATCTCAAAATAGCTTAGTAACCGTGTAAGAAGACTCAGGCAAAATGCTGAATATTATTATGGAAAGGTTAGACATTTATATTCTACCATGCAAAATACCCAACAACCACCAAACCACAAAAAACAACTGGTTGAAAAGGCAGTTTGTCAGCACTACAAACATCATCATTAATTTGAAGACATTCAATTGTTTAGTTTTCCTACTGAGAGCAAAACCCAGAAGCTTGTATTATACCCCAAACTTACCCGCCACCAGTGCCTCCGTTTTTGCTGAAGTGGGTGCGAGGCTCACTTGACGCCAGCTTAAGCAGTTCATTCCATTCCCGTTCCCACTCTTCCTCTGTATATACTAAGCCCGACTAAGGGAGATAATGAAATACCTTTAAAACTATGCTGATACAAAATATAACTAGAGTTCTGCAGTGGTATTTACAACTAAACAATGTATTTTGCATTTCAAATGCATTTCGAATGCAAAATATACTTTAATATTTTGGACTATTAGGGGTTCTATGTTCATCTTGTCTATACAGTCATTATCTAGATCACCTGGTCTATGTTTAGTTTTGGAGACTGAAATATTCTACTGGTTCCAAACCATCTTAGATCTTATTAGATATGAAACTGTATATCTCTGCCCATAATGACAAAAATACATTTGCATTTGAATACTCCAATTCAAGTATCTCTTTTCAAATGAAAAACTGAAATATAGAAAATTAGGTAGCACTTAAACTTTCACACCAAACTTTAGAAGAATACTCTTGACTATATGATGTTAACAAGATTGTCTTTAGGCTACACAGACCTCCTTATTCTGCTGAGTCTGTTGCCATCTCCATCTTCTTTTCAGGGCTTCCCTTTCAGCTCCAGTTCTCATCATAGTGTAGAGTGCTTTACGCAAGACAAGGTCCCGATCATGAAATCCCCACATCCCTACAGCAGCACAAGACACTCAGTTTTAAAGAAACTAGTGAAATAGAAACAGTATCAATACAACCAATATTGTTTTAAAGCGAAAACAGCATGATATTCATTATTTAAGACTCCACTTAGTGGCAAAAACTTCATCCATTTTTAAGATTCACTAATCAAACTGTGAATATAGATAAGCTAGCGAAGAAGGAATTCTGATACATTTTAAAAATTGGTTGCAAATTTTAAAGATTAAGGATTTAATATTTGAGTTGATTCAGTATTTTGTTTCCTTGTAACTTCAACTTTGCTCCAAGTAATGGAATATTCAATACAAAGGTTTTGATTTTAGCTGGAATTACCAACACGGATGCTAATGACAATTGTATCTCAAATAGTGACACCGACACCCATAAGACTCTGCTGTTATACAGCTTAAGGATTTTCTTTTGCTTCTGTACCCTAGTAGAAAGATGAGCATTTATGATGACTGGAAGTCTAAAAATATAAGCAGACAGAAGCTTTCAAGATCTTTTTAATATAATAAAATGTCTTCATGTACTTGAAAATTGTACCCTAGGATAAAAGAGAGTAAAGCTCTCACCAGGACATTTGCCTATAGGTAGCCATGTTTCAATTATTATATTGTCAGCTGCTGTGAGTTAATATGTTTATTTCAAACTTTTAAAGTCGAAATACTTCAAGCATTTGCTGTAAATAACATAAAATTCCTTGAAGCTGAAAATAGAGTGGGCATAGATAAAAGGGCTCTTAGAAACAATAAAATTTGTTTTTCTTGTTATTTCTTCCAAAAAAACCCCAAGTCTCTTCTAATTATTAAAAATCCCTATATTTTTAAAAATTCATCTTTGGGAGATCTACTGGTGCAAGATTTTAGCAATAACAACAGGAAAAGGAATTTCCTCAAAATATAACAGGAAAGACTTGTTGCAGATTTTCAGTTTCAGAGGTTTTTAATTATTTCATAGCATTTGAAGGAAGCTTTCAAAGGTCTTGTATTAATGATTAATGAACTGGAATTTATTTTTAATTCACTCCAAACTCTCTCTTCCCTGTAATTAACATATTTTGTTTTTGAAGATAGTGGGACCACTGTTTAATAAATACAGAGGAGAAAGAATGTAATTTCTCAACCACAATACAGACAATCCTGTAGAAGCTCTGGAGCTGCATCTGTACCAGGACTGTTAGATTGGGCTCAGTATGGAAAATGCGAATCACTGTCATCTATGGTGAAAGCTTTATGATACTGTTCCAGGTACTGTAAAAAAACCACCATGCAGCTTCATTCCTCAAACATGCCTACAGCAAACACTTCTGGAAGCGAAAGTTGAAGATGCTGCTGCTCTAGAACTGAACTTTTCATGAAAGTCTTTGAATGTTTTGCGCTTGAGCTTTTTACAGGGATAAGGAAGAACAAATATTATTGATAAAAGACTTGTTGTGCAGATTCTCCCTTACCTAAAGAGGCAGCATGCAAGAGGCAGTTTCCATCACCTGTTGTAGCCAAGGGAAGCAGACGTTTGCAGCTTGTGCACACTGTGGACCACCAATTCAGTCGTCCTGAAAAGAAAGCACACATTAAAATGGCTGAGTCGATGCTAAAACCAGATAAATAGTGAGGGATATGTGATGATGAATAATGTTTAAGGCTAACTGTAAAAATCCTTTCTGCCAAATAAACTTAAATGTAATGCTAGAAGTAGAAACTAAGTAGATTAGAAGAGAACTCCAAATGTGTTTTAGATGGGAGAATCTTTAATTAATTTGCAATTTCCATTCTCAAATACTTCACTTAGTAATAGATTTCCAAGGATTTCATTGTCTAAATATCCTTTCGAGGCTGGTTATCAGTTTCCAAATGTCAGCATCCTATACACAGATCACAGATTATACATGGCAATCAAGTCTCCGAAGACAAGGATTGTGTGTGTATGATTTAGGAGTACTATTGTTTCAGTCACGTGGATTATTCCTACTGCTAATTGTTCTCCCACTTACTATAGTGTAAGCCATGCTTAGGTCTACTGAAATCAACAGTTACACCACTAGAGAAGAATTAAAAATGAGAGCGCATGGACAGTCCGAAGTCTAGAACAGCACGTAGATTCTTCATTTGAGAACATCATTTATAAGACTCATCCTTGCTCTATGAGGTCTTTTTTACAGATTATCCAACAGAGATGGATGATGAAATAGACTGACAAAAGTACAAACATCCAGAGGTATCTGGATCTTCAAACAAAGGCATGAAGGGTATCAGTGTCAAAGACAAAACCAAGCACATCACTTAGCTCATGAATTGCACTGGGGTAGCTTAGTGGAATGTTTAGTTTTGGCTCACTGACTATGTGATTTTTTTTTTAATATGAAGAAAGAAAATGTGACTAATTATGTAACACCTCTGGGGACAAGAAACAGAAGATGATTAACAATTAGTACAGCTGGTGTATTTCCTGAGTCTTTTTGGAAGGCTTTAAGTAATGTGCAATTGATTCAGAGAATAATGCAATAGGCAGACTATGGTAACTCAATTCCTTTGTGTTTGTACTCTTTTTTCAGATTTTTTCTTCCCCGATTCCTTTATTTGCTAGCCGAGAAGATATAGTATCTATATATGGCTTATGGTTAACCCCCCAAAATAGAAATGTTAAGTATTAGGCAATGAGAAAACTTCTCTCTGTTAGTATTTTTGTTTGTTAAAAAATTTACTACCTTGTTTGGAACAGCAGGTAGTACATACTGCGCAAAAAAATAGTCTAAAGATACTTTAACATGTACCCCTCATTCTTGCTTCAGAATTCAGTACTGAACAAAAAACTGTGTCATTAAATTTCATTTAGGTTGAGAGCTACTGCACTATAAAGGTAAAAATGCATTTCAGATCCATTACTAAACACTCTAGGTAATCCTCATATGATTTCAGTTGCTAGTTTGTAAATGTCTAAAATCTCAGACTAGCGTTATTAAATTCTAAATTTAATGCACATTAAAGAAGCTTAATTTAAAGTGTTATTGGACTGCCTTTGGGAACCATATATCTGAAATAACAAGTTACCATTTTTAGCATCTACTGTGTCTGCGGGCTGTGAAATAACAACTTGCCACCTGTCTCTTGCAGAATATTTTTGGTGATATCATATTCAGTAATAAGTTAAACTGAGGTCCCACATAAAGTACAACTACAAAACCCAGAAGAGACAAATACTGAAGCAGTTATAGCAAATCCCTTTAGGAATCAAAAGGAGCTCAAATGAGGTCCAATGTGAAAACAGTTGCATTTCAGCTCATTTTATCTGTCATAGAAGACAATATTTTTCAACAAACTAGACCGACTTCTCCCTCTCACTCTTCACTGGTTGCCATAATTTTGCTGCTTACTTTCTCACTATATCTATTTAATCTTAAAATACTAATCTGTTCTTTTACAGAAAAATCACTCTGAGATTTAATAACACCATATTCTAATACAATACAATTTGATCTAAATTTTATAGCAAGATTCAAAGCCCTATTCAGGTTTGCAATCTAGCAACACATACTCAGAGAGGCATGAACACATGGCACTGCCCTTTCTTTGCAAGATACTTAGATTTTGGGTGCAAATTCAAAAGTAACTGTCAACAGAATCTTGTACCACTGTGACTGAAAATACGGCAGTTAACTACTTTCATATTTCCATGTTGTGCTATTCCTGTTCTACACAGTGTATAATTATATATATATATTTACATGGATGTGTGTGTGTGCGCGCACGTGCATTTAAAGAAGGGAGGAGAAAGAAGGAAAGACGGTGGGAGAGAGAGTGAATGCAAGGGCGGGGGTATATTATACAAAGTACAGGGAACTGCAGTGAAAGTATTTAAGGCTTTGAAAAGCAGACAAATATGTTTTCTTCATTTCTGCTTATCATCATGTTATGATAAAATATCTGACAATTCCCCTAAAAGATGCAAACATCAAAAGCTGCCTTCTTTTAAACTCACTGCAACCACTTGTGTTAGAGGTCTTGAGCAACTGTTGGGTTGAAAAAAATCAGTATTTGAGGAAAATAAAATTCAAAACATTTATTTGCTGTGTATTTTAAAATGTGGCTTTGCCCTACAATGTTCGTAATGCTGGAGTATTGTGAATAGCCACTAGAAAGGTTTAAATAATATTTTTCTAAGCCTATGTGTTTTATTTTAAGCCACGGGTATATGACTTCTTGCTCCATGACTTAGGGGCCTGGTCTGGCTTTCAGGATCAGCCCCAATGCCTTTCATACACACGCATGCACTGTATAAGGTGAGAATGTCTTCAGCACGATGTCCTCTAAGCTAAATTCCATTAACGGCAGAAGTAAGAAGATAAAATAGGCATCAGGATTTATCATGATTTATGACTACCCCATAAAAGTGCTGCTTTCAGTTTACCAAGGTCCATATTTATTGCCCAACTGCAAGCTTGTTGGTACATATAAAAGCCGAACTAATTCAAAGTAAACATTATCTTATATAACTCTGAAGAATCTCTATGGAACCTCTGCATGTATCTTTTATCCCTTTTTCCTTTTCTCAGCAAATACTTTCCTTATTTTTTTCTGGTTTAGCTTACTAATAAACAAGGCAGCTTTGTTTCTTTGCAGAATTAACAACCAAAAGCTTGCAAGTACATAACAAACAATGACTTCATTCTTTTTCTTGGCAGGGCAAAAGGAGGTCCCACCCAGGAGGAGCCCTCTCAAGCTCTGGACAGTTGAGTGTCATTGAGGTTGCACTGCAAAGCTCCAAGGCCTGTCACTGCATCAAAGACAAGCAGCTAGAGCCTGCTGGGCAAAGCTATAAAGAAAATGAGGCAGACTTCTTAAGGAAAAACAGAATCTACCTTGAAAGAAGAGCAAAGACAAATAAAAGTCTTTTGTCAACAAATGCGTGAAGTGTCTTGTCACAGCCTGTACGGCTTGACCTCGGATTGACTGGGATTGTCTTCTAACATCCTCCTCGCTCTGCTATTCTGCTTCATACAGCCACATAAACCAGTCTGAGGCCTATTGCTCAAAAGCACTGCTGGAGCAGACCTCTCGGCATGGAAAACAAGCAGTTCCCTGTGCAGTGGTATAATGGCATTCTAAGAGCAGCTTGGTGACATAAAGCTCAGTTTCCTTAAGATAGGAAGCAAGACTCTCTCATTTCTTGAGCAAAAATATCCACAATCTCACACTCCCTGAATAAACAAATCACAAACCAGCACTTTCAACTTGCAAAGCAAGTCTAATGCCGGACACCTCATTTACTCTCAAAAGCCACAGCTTACTCTAAACATCCCCCAGCTTTTCCTTGTACCACAATAGCAGTAACTGCTCAGCTAGTGACCATGCAGCTGATGGCTGTGCAGCCCTGCCAGCTACAGCAGCTGAGCAGCAGTCAGCCTGTCCACAGCGAGACACACACTTGTATGGGTGCAGGAACCTTGAATCCAGACTTTAGCAGAGCGACTTCAACAATTTATAGGTCACAGAATTTTTGTATTTGTTTCTTACGTGACTATCTAAAAGGTCTTATTTATTTATGTTTGGATTTAGTCCCTTCGTATCATACATTTTTACTTATAAGCATTGACATGAAGGAAAGTACAAGAACAGCTTTTTTACACATTCTTGTATGTGTATGTCTTTGCACATTCTCTACACATTCATGGACTGGTAACTTTTAAAAATAATTAAAGCATACACCAGTAGAGTTTCTGTCCTTCAAATAAAGGATCTTCCAAAAAAGCGCTCTCTGCTTTAGTCTGGGTGGATAAAATCAGCTTCCCAGTAGCTTCTTCAAAGCTATTCATCATTTACTTTTGTCCTTGAAATGCAATATTGAGTCATGCATGAAAAAATAAGTAAAACTGAGCAATCAAATCAATGCTTCTCTTCTGGCCTGACGCATAAGCAACCCCAGCACCGTCACAGAAGCCACTGACCAGAATGCAAATCAAAAGAGAAAGGTCATAAAATAAGAGGGCATACGTATATACGATTTGGCCAAGCTGGCTAAAGGCAGCTGAGTATTGAGTCTTACTATTTTTTTCCCTCCTCCCTTGCATAACCCGAGATACAAGTTTTTCTATAACATTATAGCATTTCACCTGACTCTATGATATGGTATTCGTCATTCATATTCAAACTGAATTACACCAAAGTGCATTTCTACTTTGGAACTCAGGGAATGAATGCAGTTCTCGTAATTATAACAATTGCTATAGTGTGAGACCAATTTTCCTGGTTTTCTTAATCTCTCTTTCTGTCAGACCACACACTGAGTGCCCACAGGGAACATGTGTCTAAAAAATGCACTTGCAACAATATAGTATTTAGAGTTACAAAATTCCTTTCACACAGACCTCAATTAATATTATCACCATCTGAGCCATCCTTCACTGAAGGGCCACCCTGAGGACTGCAACAGGGTTCACAGATCCATTGCATGGTACTTGCGAGCCCATCTCATTCCAGTTCCAGCAATAATGAACAGACGGAGTTTATAAGATGCACAAAAATCCCAATCTCTTTTCCAAGTGCATTGGAATAATATTCAAATAATATAATATTCAAAAAGCAACGATACATATAGTAAAATTTGCATCCCAGTAGTGGAGAGTGAGTAATGAGCAGTGCCTTATGCAGGTCTTTCCTTGAATATCCACTGCAGCATTAATGTACGTGGCAAGAATTTTGCTCTAGGTTTCTGCACTTCTAGGATATAACCCAAATACCCTTTCACATACTGATGTAATGAGAGCAAGCGCCTAAGCAAGTAAAGAGTGTATTTACACTTACAGGCTTTTATAGATATCCAGCTCACATGGGCACTTTACAGAACACGTGCTACAGTCTATTAATGTTAATTTTGCTCTCCCAATCTAGATTTTGGGAGTAGTAAGCTACTCTTTCCTAAAGAAGTTTCTCCTCTTGCATAAACATTTTTCTTGCCATTCATGCCTTTAAACCAAAATTCAAACACACTTCTCTCTTTTCCTTTAACATCATCCCCAGCCTCAGCTACAGAAGGTACTATCCCTGTTTTTTTTTTTCATTTTTTCCCCCTCTCTTTTTTTTAAAAAATAGATATTTGACTTCTGGGGGCAGGAAACACACCACAGTCCTTCATTTCGATATCGTCGATCAAAGCACAGTCAGACTGGGCCCTCTGTTGGTCAGAGGCAAAAAGATGTACAGGGGAACAGCAGGGAAAAAAAATGAACTGAGTATTTTCATGTCCTACATATGGACAACCAAAAGGTCAGTTTACATGAAATCCTAAATAATTTTCTTAAAAATTCACTGTCTGGGTTGTTTAACTTTATTGAACCAAAAAATTGCTTCTAAGGACGGCTCAGCTTATTTGTAAGGACAGCTTACACAAGAACACCAAGTTGACACAGGCTAAAAGAATATTTGTCATCAGAAGCACTAGACCTTCAAATTCCGCCCCCCTCCTTTTCAGGATGCAGGAGATTCTGGCAGGAAGCACTCTTGTTCTCATCACAAGGCAAATAATGGGAGGACCGATAGGCTTCACTGAGTGCTAACCAGCATTAGGACCAAAACAGCTACTGATTTTTTGCAAGAGGAACAGGAAGACTTCAGTCTAAGTCAAGTTATTGTCCTAATTAAAGTAACTTGAAGAAAAGAGTAAATTATTTATTCTAATTTGCAAAGAGATCTGAAAGAGGAATACTCAGAGGCAGAAAATTTTCAGTAGTTTCAGCAGACTTGTTTCACATTCAAAACGAGACAGCTCTGGATGAATGTCAAAAGATGATGTCAGCCCTACATTCATATATTCCCTGTTTTTAAGGTCAGAAATCCACTATGATCCTCTAGCCTGTGCTTCTGTGTAACTGACTGCGAGCACTGCAATTTCACTACAGCACCTAGCGAAAGAATGTTGTTTTAACAGAGTATTTTCTGATAGTCCTATGGAATCAGGCGTGTTTGCTTGAGCTGATGGGGGAAAGAGCACCTCCTGCTTTTGCCTGCCCTGTGTTAGATGCTTCTTAATGACACTAGATGCATTTTCTTGATAGGGACTGTAAGTTTTTGTTCTTCATTATTGTTTGGTAGCAATCTCTATTTTGTGCCAGTAGCTTTTTCTTTTCGTTCCTTTTTTTTCTTTTTTCTCTCAGAAAAAAAGGCCTGCTGAATACTACTTCATTTTTAAGCACATACTGGGTGACACTATTACCCAAGTATCTCCGACTTTTCAAATACATTACTTACCAAAGTCAAAAAATGAGTAGGTGATGATATATGATAGCGACCCAGTTTTGCTCAGGTCCTACCTGCATCCTGGAACTGCACGTCCTGATCAAGCAACACTTCAGCAGTGTGAACAGACAGAATACATACTGGGTTTTGAGAATAAAATGTGAATGAATACACAGCATTACACGAGCACCAAAAACCAGTAACAGAAAGCAGCCAAAGTCACGAGAAACTTGGTTTTACAACTCCTTTGCATCACCAGGGTTGGAGATGCTGTAGTGACTGAGAGGCAGATGTATTGCTCCAAAAAATAAAGCTCATTTAGATGGGTATGGCAAGACTGGAATCCCAGCATTGGTTCACCTTGCATGCTAGGAGAAGGAAGAAGGGCTTGCAAGCATCGACTAAGGAACAAAATGAGATAGAGGGAACGGAGTTAGTGTTCTCATCTGGAGCTGGCACTGAGTGCTAACATGCCTCAAAACCACAGCTCTTCAGAGTTTACTGCATAAGCAGCTCAGTGATTTAATTCAGAAAAGATGTGGGAGGAAATGGGGATCAGGAGCCATCTCCCTTTCACTCCACAGCCGCTGCAATATGCAGAAGACTGTTTACTACTTTACACCAAAAAAATTCATCTCACTGCAGACCTATACGGCTTACAAGTATTTTCCATTCCTCATTATACAGATCTCCTAGAATTCCTGTTTCCAACTCTGGAATTTTCTCTCCTCAGATCAACACCCTGAATACAGACTCAGGTCTTTTTCTATTGCATTACTTCCCTATCTGTTCCCCTTTTCTTCCTCCTTCCTTCAATTTCGCTTTTTCCCCTAAGCAAACATGTCAATCTTCACTATAAAGTTTTTTACAAATTAGAGCATCAGGCTCTGTGTCATTCTGCAAAGATCATATTTGCTTTTACCCGCTAGCATTTATTTTCCCATGCATGGTGCACAAATTCCAGAAATAAAGTGTGATTAAAGAATATGAAACCAAACATCAGAAAGCCCAGCGTCTGGCACCTGAAGTATTTACCCACCTGCTTGCTCCAAAGCAACCATTGTTGCCTGCTCAATTAAGTCACGTTCAATGAAGCTTCTGAAATCTTCACTGTACACACTAAGGTCAGGTAGTTGGAATGTGTAGACGGGCATCTCCAAAGGAAACTGCTCATTGTTGCATTCATTTGCTACATGTGATCGAGCAAGAGAGACTATGGCTGAGCTGGCATGAGAGATACCTCTGGAAAGTCGCTTTTCTGTAGAAAAATCAGAGACATTATAGACTATAAGATTACATAATCTTATTGACTAGTCAACACATGTCAAAAAGTTCTGCCACTTAATAAGAGGAAAATGGAGACAAGGGTGCATCTGACAGATAAATTCACTCTGCTTCTAGCAAAACAGACAAACAATTAAAGACAGGTGAAATAAAGTATTTCTCTAAAAACATATTTAAAAAGCTATCTTATGTTTCTAAAGAGGCATTGGAGGAAACTCTTACTGGCAGACAGATGATAAATGAACAAATGCTTCAAACACTAAACTTGAGTTGACTTGTGGTTCAAAAAATACAGTATTTTGCAATTACTTCACACCAAATATTTCACACTACTTGAAAGTCAGAATGATCTACCCAAAAGCAACCTTACAATTCAAGGTAGACTCAGTTTTTGCCCACATGCATTTTTAAAATCCTCAGTCAAAGAACAACGTGCAGAACAACATCTTACTGTCCTCCCAAGTCTGTACTGAAACTCTCCATGGACGAACGCCATGTAAGGCGCACTAAAGGCCTTTAAAGGTGAATTATTTATGAGCACAGCAAGTGTTACAGCAGGTCTGCACATTGATTTACACATCACAGTGAAAAAACACCTGCTGAGTGGTCAGTAAGGCTGTTAATGCAAAATAAGCATTGGAACAAGAAAAAAAGGAGAAGATATTAGTAATAATATCATGTTATTCCTTTTTGTTTTATGGCCTCAGTTCTGATTTCCAAAGAAACAAGCTCAAAAGTAATAGGAAAACAAAACAAAACAAAAAACCAAACAAAGCAGGAAGGATACTTCTGTAGGAAACATTAAATGGTTCGGAATTCTTGGGTAAGGAAATGAAATAAATATCAGAATAAAATGTATCAGCAAATGGATAACAGAAAACAGACCCATGCAGGAGATTAGTAGTCTCCAAGTACTTAAACATCCAAGTTGCCATTTCCTGTTTAGTAGGAGGCAAGAGCCAGCAGGGAGAGGGAAGTCCTTCTGTTCCTTCTAAAGACCGCAAAGAAAACCCTGCTGAAATCACGAAGCTAGTGCTATTACCTCTCTAGGTGAGAAACTGTCAAGCATGGGGATTTATTTTAGTGCAAACTCCACTTTCTTGTTGAATTAAAATAAAAAAGAAATGTATTCCAATAGTCTGACACAGATATTGGTCTGAAACTAAGTCTATAAAAGGTGTAAACACACAAAAAAGTAAATCCTACTGTTTATTATCTCCTACTGGAAGCCAACTGCTAAAGGTAGCTGACTCATTCCTCTTCTTCAGATTTCAGTACTTGAAACATAAATTTGACTGGGGGCAGGGGGGTGGTTCTTCTGAAGAACCACAAAAAGAACCCAATTTTACAGCTAACAGTTATTCAGACAACATCATATCATTTAGATGTGTATGGTTGTTTAGTCTTCCAAAGCATGCAAATCTCCATACACACATGGCCTGTGCTGCCCTCCAATTGCTTCTACAAGCACCTGACTGCTCCAGGACAACCTATTTTCACACTTCAATTACACGTTAAAAAGAAGCCAAAAAGCCCACAGGTGCAGAGGTGAAGCAAAGCTCATGCCAGCTTAAACAGCTGAAATGCAGGGGGGCAAGGGCTAGGTGAAGCAGTCCACCCCGCGGACGGGGCTCACGGGGCGATGGGGAATGGGCGGCAGCTCCGTGGAGCTCAGCAGACCGCAGAAGCAGCCGGCCCTGCGAGGTGCTGCCGAGGAGCTCTCACCTTGGGCAACGTCGTCCTGCCGCTGCAGGCAGGGCCGCTCGGCCTTGGTCACCTGGGGCGGCTGCTGGGCCTCTTGCTGCGGTTGCTGGGCCTCGCCGAGCGCGCGCGGGAGGCCGCCCGCGGGCACCTGCCGCAGCTGCTCATAGTCGCTCAGCGCCGCCGTCAAGTCCCAGTTTTTGCCTGCCAAAAGCCAGAGGGACGTTGGGCTCGTGTCTGCGAGTGAACAGTTATTCTTTATATAGTTTACTGCTATTAAAAAATTCCTACTGAGATGCTTTTCTCTGTTACTGAAGAAAATAACAAAATCTCTGCAGAAGAGAGTGAAACACTCAGTATAGACAAAATCATCTGTTAAAATTATCTTGACTTCAATTTCACAGATAATCCCAATAAAATCCTCTTACCTTTTCCTAACTGAAATTATACTGTTAACATTGTTTTGTATTAACTTGACACTGAGAGATGCTTCCTGCATTCCAAGGCACCTTTACATCTATAAAAAATCACTCTTGCTTTTTATTATTTTATTCTTGATGCAGGACTAGTGAAAAATAAGCAACATGAGGTTAGAGAACACTAAGCAACATTAGGTTAGAGAACACTAAAGTAAAAAGATTATGAAATACTTGAACAAACCTAGCATTACCTAGCTCTTGGACCCTGATGGGAGACACCTGGCAGTGCCACAGGAGGTTCCCCAGTTTGGTGTCATCTACAAATCTGATGAGAGTTCTCTGCTGTCTCTCTTCTCTGCTGATTTTAAAGAGGGGCGGACCCTTAGGGACAATCAGGCAGACCCCCAATTGCAAATGTCTGGAGTGGAGCTGCTCTTTGTCTATTTGTTACCAGCTTCCAGGTATTGTGCAACCCACTAACCACTACCCTCTCAACTCAACCACCACAACAGTTATTTATCCATCTACTTGTCTATACATTCAGAGCATTATATTCCAGCTTGGATACAAGAATTCTGCAGGAGATGGCATGAAATGCCTTGTTAAAGTTGAATTAAACAGCATCCACAGCTCACCCCTCCATTCACAGATCTAGACATCACAGAAGCCAAAGTCAGGACTTCCCTTGCTCTGCTCTAGCTTTGGTCCCAAATCACTCTAAGAACTGCGATTCAAGATAAACGCTAAATCCCACAAAATAACAAGAGACAGTAACACTTCCCATCTGTACAGTCATGTAAGAAATAGATAATAGCAGTAGCACTGGAAAGGCACAATCCTTAGTACTACAGCACAAGAGACAGACTTCCTTATCTTTCTTTTCCCAGAGCAGCTAGAATGCAAATGCTAACCACTTTAGGTCCCTGTATCTTACACAACAGAGAGAAGTTGCTCTTATAGAGATTCTTAAAGTCTTTCAGAAAGCAGAACATCATCTCTAACATCAGTCCAGGTGGGTGCAGGTCCAGTGGGGCTGCTCGTGAGATCTATCAACACAGAAGCCTCCAAAAGAAGATTTCCCTCCAAGCTACCACTTCATCATGCTGTTATGACCAGCAATGACAGAGCACTCATGTCTGAAGATGAAGAGGTCTGTTTCGTGCAGTTAGACAAATGGATCTCGTCAGGCTCAAAAAAACTAACATGGGGAAATGTTGAGATGTTCGTATGCTATTTTCAAAACAATCCTGTTATATTAAAATGCATAGATTTCTTAGCATCCTTTAAGTATTTGCTTTCAACTGGCAAATTATAAATATTTAATAGAAAGAAAAAAAGACACCACTAATTACGTAAGACTTCCACAGCATTCCCTGACCATTTTTGCAGAAATTCAAAAGTAACCTTTTTTTTAACTTGTTTAGTTCATTTAGCAGAACATTATAACTCTCTTGCTCAGAAGAAGAATAGGCTAATAATATTACAAAGCATTTCTATAGTCTTTTTACAGCTATTTGCAGGGTTGCACTGATCTATCTCAGGCAACACCTTTCAGAAATGTTGCACTTCCTGAGGATCTTCAGATCATAACACAATAGAAAACATTTTTTCAGTGATATGAAGTGGTTAGATGCACTATGCAGAAATCCTTTCCTGCAAGGTCTATAGGATAAAATATATATTTAACAAAAAATTACTGGAAATCAGTACTTACAAGAGCCACTTGAGTTAATGACATTTTTTTTTAATTCCATGCAGAATCAGTGGTTACAAACCAGTCAGTGTGCTGGTTCTACTGTTATACATTACCTGAATGAAGTTGCTATGTGAGACATTCAAGAGTCAAAGTCCTAAAATTATTAAGACTGCAGATGTTTGGAGTAGAGCTGCTTTTTGCCTTTTTCTATTATTAGTATTTTTTCATATGTTAGATTGATCTTCATTGGTCCTGTTTTTCCTGTTTTTGGGATATATCTATGACAGATTCTTTCGATCTCCTTCTCAATCACAAAGACAGTACAGTGAAACTTTAAAACAAAGCAAGAATCACGATCAATAGAATTTTAGAAGGTTTAAAGGAAACACTGTCAGTATTGGCAACACCGAATCCTGCACGATGCTGCTCCCAAAGCAAATAGGTTTATTCACTAGAGAGTATGGGACAACAGACAGCAGGGAACGAGAACATAGATAGCGTTCCTCCTGAACCATGGCATTTCTCAAACAGGAAAATACCTTGATTAGGACGCTAAGTTCTGAAAAGGAACAAAATCACTGTTCAAGTGCTGTAAGAGACTGCTGTGAGGCAGCTTTGATGTATGTAACAGAAGAGCAGAAAGTTAGGCAAGTAACAGAAATCCTGCTGTCCTTAGTTTTAGGGTAAACGCAATGATTTTGTGCACAAGCCCTACCATAATCAATAGTCAGCCCTCAGAAGCTGGGCTCAGTGTGTTGCATTTAAAATCTAAATTGCATAGCAACTCTGAATTAAGTCCCATGGCACAGTGTAGCAACCGAACTTCTCACAGGAACTTGAACCTTGAACATTAAGTAAAATTTCTATATCTAAACGAATCTTAGAGAGAGGAATAAATCTTTCTTTTCAAATCTCTACATCTCCCTGGAGTTGTCCCATCTTCTAATCCATCTACTTATCAGTACCAAAGCATGAAACTTCAGAGAATCTGCATAAGAAGTCATTAGATTCATTTTCCCCAGATTTTCCTGAAGCTTCATAGCGACAAATAAGCCAATGCTGTAAGCACCTTTCCAGCTCCATGAGTGTTTTAGAATATTAGTCAGCCTAACCAGCCAGCAAGGGCCTGTTCAGCCTGTACTGGGAACACACGTGCTTGTTTCCTTGCCAGGGCTTCTGCTCCTCTGAGTTCTTATTTTGTCAAGCAAATACAACAGATCTTTTGTTTTTCCTGTCACTCATAAAGAGAAGGAGAATTCATAAACCTGGGAGAATGATGGGAGTGAATTCGAAGTTGAAAGTAGAAGAAACTGGAGGCAAAAGAGAGAAATAGGAAAAAGGAAGACGAAAAAAAAGAAACTAGAACAGAGGCATTTAATTAGGGACATGATGTGATTTCACCAGGGCCTCAGAAATGGGCTGCAGAAGCAGTGGACAAGTCAGCACATCAGTGCAATAAGACAAACCAAGATAAACTTGTTACCTGGAATGGAAGACACAGGATGTGAGACTGTCAGTGCAAGTAACACTTGAGACTCTGACAATCACAGATGAGCTGTAGTTATTAACACCAGAGACAGGCATTTTAACTAAGTTGAAAATTAGTTAATTTTAGATTTTACTGACAGAACTAAAATAAGTGCATTACCAGCAGCCATAACTGCCCTAAAGTGTTCAGATGCTTACAGAGAAGAAAATCGCTTTGTCACAGAAAAAAATGAAAAGTTGACTTTTTTTTCTGTTCTTTTTGAGGTAGTGTTCTAAGACTCCAGATTTTTAACACCATGATCCCTAAAGAATTCAGCGGTGCATGCAGCATTCCCTACCACTATAATCTTCTGGTGGTACAAACAAGATGCACAAGCTGTTCTCTAACACTACCCCATAAACAAAACCACTACTTCCAATTAATTTCCTTTATTACCTGTCTTGACCTACTCTAATTTCCCCTCAAAAGCACTAGATAAAAGTCCCAGTTATCTAACAAAGGATGCATACAGCAGTGTATCTGCTGACACTGAAAAGACAGAATTTAAGCTTGGAACATTTAAGACAACTCATTCCAGGACAGGTGATAGATCAAAGCACCTAACAACTATTATTTGCTCTACAGCGTGCTGCTTAGCATCCCTCTCCAGGAACTGTCTCTCTCAAGACTGGTACCAACACTGAGATCTTCTAGAATTTCACATCAGCCCTGATGGGTGCTGCAATGTGTGACAGCATTACTTTGTCAAGACTATAATTGGTAGCATATAAGTAGTTATACTACCTTATAAAGCCCCTAGAAACACGTCTTCATGGCTCTGCTTTACAGTTAGAAATTCCTTCTTAAACAGTTGTTCCACTAGAAGATGGAAGATATCCAAGCTCACACTAAAATACTACATATTTACTACAGATCTCACCAAAACTTATTAAAGACTGTTATTCATGCATGCCTTTGACTTGAGATAAGCATGCTAATATTTACATTAACAATCAAATGTCATGAATCATTAGCCTCTTGCACAATATATATATATTTTTTAAATTTTAGGCACAGAATTCACTAACTCAATGGAAATAATTCTCTTATTGAACAACTATTTCTAGAATAGCTGCATGTGCTATGTAGGTCAGGAGGTGTAAAATCCAACAGGACTGAAATATCTCTTTCAAACCAAAGTGTTCCTGGTATAGAAGAAAGAAACAAAAAGGCAAAAAAATGCAACTGAACAAGGAGTATAAATGCCTCATGACTGAGAGCTAGTACTGATTTTTTTAGTGTCAGAGACAGCTGACATCCAGATGAAAGGGAAATATAAAAATAAACTCAGTTGCAGTGTGAAGCTTTTGTTCCAAATAATAATTGCTTTAATACAACAGGAGGCTTTGTCAGCCTGAAGGAAAAACAAAGACACACATAGAGCAGTATCATTTAAAAAAGTCCCTTATCCATTTTTCCCTTGGCCCTTCAAAGGGGATCCGTAAAGGTTGCACGTGCACAGTGTGCTTCAATTGCTATGGAGAAGAGGATGAACAGTGGGGTATAGACTCACCTCCCAGGTGTTACAGAAGGCTCAGGTTTCCTTGGCCATTGAAGATGACTGATTTGCTTCGGTTTTTCTTTTTAGTTTGGTTTTCTTTGTTTGCTTTTCCTCTTGCTTAGTTAGGCACTTAGAGTAGTCAAAGAGGTGGTTTTAGAAATGGGTTTCCTAGTGATGTGATCACCAGGCTCCTTCTCTAGCCTTCAACTAGGTCATGTTGCGAGGAGAGAGAAAAACACCTGCACTACCCTGTGGCGCGTTGGAAGTCCTACCCTGTCTGAGGTAACCTCAGGCTTTATCAAGTCACTGCTCAAATCCTTTAATAACAAAAATCAGGTACAGTTGGGCAGCCAGTGCTCCACTAATATCTAGAGTCTACATTTTTCATTTAATAACAGATACAGCAGATAACATGAAGAAGGCAAAGCGCAAGTCACACAATATTTAGTTTTTGCTTTTTTCTTGTTTTGCTTAAGCAACATAGCTTAATAGGGTTGTAACAGTTAATAAATCCATTTTCTTTTAATTCTTAAAATGGATGGCATAAAAACAGAGGACCCATGCTGTTAATTAATGGGAACTGCAAGCGTGCAACTGCAAAGCCCCACCCACAGCTTTGAAAAATCCACCTACTCCAATATGTTAAAAAGAACATTGGAAAGGGCACCAACAATTCTTGATTTGGTGATAAACAACAAGGTAGAGAGGATGTAATCTCAGAGAAGACGAAAGAAACATTGAAGTAGCAGGGATCGCAGGGAGGGCCACTTTGTAACACCCCTACGCATGCAGAACCTCAGCAAAGGAAATTTTTAAGAGGGCAGGAAAAAAGCTAAACTGATGCTAACGCAGTATAAATCTGAAAAAAAAAGGACTGAAAATATTTATGAAAAGGATGAGGGAAGGCAAGGGAGAGGTTATAGAGAATTAAAGAAATTATGATGCAGTCTGCGTTGACAGTTCATGATCTGTAAGTGTAAACACCTAAGATATAAGAAACTGCAAACAAAAAATACCCAGCAAGAATGAACGTAAAACCCCAAGAAAACATCAAGCCACCAAAACGCTACACAGCTCAGAAAGAAAACAACATGGAAAAGATTTCCATGAATGAATGAAATATTGAAAAAAAATAAAATAAATGAGCTCTGTAGAAGCACACTTTAATGTCATTTTTTCACTCTTAGTGAGCTCACAAAAAGCTCACTGGTAAAAAAATCAGGAGAAGCACTGGTATAGAACAAAACTTAGTGTGTTTCCAATATCATCTACCATTATTTTAACTCCTTCCAAGACTTGTGAAGAGAAACTGCCTCTGCGCCGCAGCTGCCCGTTGCTGTTGTGCAGGAGGAGCAGCTGTCCCACAGGGAAATACACAGGAAGGAAACATTATCCCCTCTCGTGGTCCATTACCCTGCATTACTGTTTTATCCGGCTTTCTGCTATGACTCTATGACAAATCAGATAAACAGGCACAGTCTGAACAGCTAGCCATGTTTGAACAGTAAAACGGTATAAATCTCCACCTCTATTTCTTTCTTCCAAGGAAAGAAGAAAGAGTATCTGGAGCTGCTGACTATAAGCTCAGAGGAGGAATTACTGAGACTCACAGTTACAGATTAGGTCGGAACAAGGCAAGTCCTTGCAAAGCTTTGTAACCCCAGCCCAGTGCAAGTGCTGTCATCCGCATCCGCAAAGAGCAAGACAAGCCCAGGAACATGAGCCTTTCTGGCACACTAACAACAAGGCAGTAAGTTAACCTTCTGCTAAGGCAGAAAAGAAGCATCAGCCAAGGAGGGCCCTGGGTATCAGGACACAATCTAGCAAATGCACCAGTAAATTCAATTTGAACAATTTTAACAGCAAAAGCTTTTTAACCTCTTTTTAACCTCTTAAAAGCTTTTAATTCCAGAAACTATTTTACTGGATAAAAGCTATTTATTCAACCTAAGAGTAAAAAGTGAAAAGGTGATGATGCTGGAAAAGCATCCAGACAAATGATAAACGACTTCTGTGTTTCAAATATGTTGATTTTTTGTTAGTTTTCATCAGCATAAAGTGGTTCCTATTTTTTTCCATGGGGCCAGCATGCCAATTACATTAAATAGAAATCGCTCTAAATTTACAATGTCTTTCAAGATTATGTCTCTCAGCTTCTTTCATATGTAAACAATTCTATTCTTAGAAACCAAGTGCTGATAAAGCAATTTCTAAGTTCAAATTAAATGCAGTCACTTCCTACCTGACATTGTACAGATTAACATGAATATTAACAGACATCAGCCAAAAAGAGGAATTCTAGACCAGCTTTAGGAATTCTGGACTATTTTAACTCTGTGGAATACACTTCTGTGCAAAAGTATGTTAAAAATAGAGAATAAGTTTTAAAATAAGATTTCCCTTAGGTCCATTTTCTCAAGGCAAAACAACACAGGAAGGAAATTTTTACATTTTCCTTATTTGCTCAATTTTGGCTAGAATGTAAAAGTCACTAAAAGGTGACCTGACAGCTATAAGTGATAATTTTCATCTCTAAGGAGGCATTAACAACTGCTGTTAATTTTCTTTGCTAAGCTTCACACAAGAAAACATGGAGTGAAGCGAGGAGGAGTGAGGGGGAGAGGAGACTATCGGGTTTTGCACGCTCAACCGAGGAAAACGGGTACTTTACAAAAACCACGTAGCAGCATATCCAGCACTCCAAACTCATGAGCCCATGAAAGAACAATTTCAGGTTCTCCAGCAGAAGTTTAGAGATCGAAGAACAAACCTCTGAGCCAACCAAATCCCGGAAAGTTACAGACATGGAGACATCAAAAGGTACCTGGTCCCCCTATGTGGATGTGATTCGTGGAATGACGTTATGGGGTCGTTTTTGAGCTTCTTGGGTTTTGATAATATACAGTAGATAAACATCAAAGAGATCAAAGTGATTTAAAGAAAAACAGTAATAAACTAACAGGAGTTGAAAGATATGGACACCAACCTTTTATCTACTACGGGAAAAAGCTTTAGGTTTTTTTTTTTTTAATGGAAATGGTGCCCTTTGTCCATAATCAGCTTATCAGAGAGCAGCAAGTAAAACTAATAGGACACGGATTAGCCAGCATCAAAAAGTTCAACCGGAACCTGAAAAATCAGCTAGAAGATATGTAAAACATTAAAAAAAAAGTTAAATCTTAAAATCGAAAGACAGTGAAGTGTCACAAAATGGAATAGCTACTATGCTGAAGCCCACATGCAGAGCATGCTTCACTTCTTGGGAACAAACAAACAAGATAGAAACCTCAAAGTTGTGAACTATTTTTTGAAAAGAAGTTTGAAATGAAACAGAGATGAAAGAGTCAGGAAATGATGCAGAGTTAATCATTCAACAAAGAAACGAGTTGGAAAACAACATTTATAAAAAACAAGTTCAGGAAATGTGTACATACCAGCTGACATTTCTTGAGATTCATGAATATTTAGTTACACTTATTTTAAAATAGTGTAAACATCTTGATAAATACAAAAGACCATTACTAGATGAAAGCCATGAAAATGATGTAATGATGGTTTTTTTTTTCTTTTCTTTAATCCATCCATCTGTTCATGGTAAATTGCCACAGGGACTATACTGCACTATATGTTGCACTAGATGCATTAAGAGAAAATGCTGGCCAATAAAATCAATGTGGAATATAATTATTTTCAAAGAATGCAACCACAAGTGCTTTCCTTTAGGAGCAGAATCACTCATGCTGATGCATAACATGAGGAACATACCTTTGAATGTGATTAAAGGCTCACTATATACTTTCAGAGTAAGAAAGAAAAAAAAAGCACTAAACAAACAATTACTGAAAAAAGGAAACCCAGGAAAAAAGGAAAGGAAAGGAAAAAGAGCACCAAAAGCAGACAAACCAAAAACAAGGGTATTGAAGACTTAGATAATCAAAACAGCATCAGAAGAAGCTCTCCCAAGAAGTGAAGCAAACGTCTTCATGTTGATTTGACCTTAAGAATACACGTGGACTTTACAGAATATACACTTCTGGTTTTCTAACATGAGGCTGACCCCAATAAAAACACATAAGTGTTTAATATGCTCATTTAATGAAAAAGCTCTATTAAAATAATAGTGAACAAACCATACTCTACTTGGAAAGTGTTTGATTGTCTACCATCTATCAAGTTTTCTATGGTTGTTTAAGCTCCTAATGAAAGACAGAATACCGATACCAATATGTATAAAAACAGTACTGAGAGGAGTGACATATGTTGGAAGAATATTCAGAGTATAATGAGACCATAGAGCACAAGATTCATTGAGAAATGTGAAAGTACTTTTATGAAAGTACTTGAAAACTTCAAAAAGGTATAGAGGTTCACACTGTGCTCTTGGGTATTGGTAGTCTAACGAAGCCTTTGCCTCATGGGATCATAGAAATGGCCACATAAGCACAATTCACAGTGATAGGAATGCTCCTGCACTGAGGCAGGCTGGTAGAATAAATTTCTGTTTTTGAAAAACAAACAAACAAAAAAAAAAACAACAAAGCCATCAAACTCCTGTTTCATTACCTGCTGGAAGGAAGTGCACAGTACACGCAAGATCTCAGGTCTGCCTGTCTGCAGATGTTAGAAATGGTTCTGTTGCTAGAGAGGGTCTGCTCCCAACATTCTGATTCCCAAACCACCACAATGAGTGATGCCAGATCCAGTTTCCATGTCCCAGGAGTCAAATGCCACTTGGGAGAGCCAAGCAACTGTCACATTCACTCTACCCACTCTACGATTTGCTGACATATACAGTGCTCATACATTCTCCCCAACACAGGGTTTTATTTATTGTCTGGCACAGTCAGCAAATAGCTTTTTGTATCCTTTTACTTCCATAGAGACACATTTATTATCCTTTGGCCAACTTGCCTCAGTTTTTAGCATAGAATCATCAGGATTTTCTTGGAAAGACCATAAATTTGAGGACAGAGTCTATGGATGTTCATAGTCTTGAGGTTAATTCCCGTTGGGTGTTTACTTCAAAGTCTTGGGGAGATTATAGCTAAGGCTGTAAGTAGCTATCAATCAACTGCCCTCCTTAGAGCCCTAAACAATACTGAGGAACGCTGGGCAAAGTTCTGTAATCAAAACCAGGCTGACAGAAGTGTGCTTCCGCTTTTAATAATTTAGTCATAATTCTAGTTAAGCATTTCGGCAGGACTCTTAGGAAGCTGTTCTTTCAACTGAAAATAATAATGCAAGTAATTTGGGTGGTCCAGGAGAGTAGTTCGGCAAAGAATGATAGGAGTGTTGAGTAGAGAAAGAAAAAAAGAAACCCTTCAGTATAAAAATATAGAAACAGAAGTTGCAATCAAAATAAAAACAGACAAGAAGAGTTTTATGCACAAAGCACTGCCAGAAACTAATAGAACAGACAGAACTGCAGTTTCTGATGGAAGACAGAGTCTGATGTGGAGAGAGATCATCTGGAGAGTTCAATCCAGAAATAGCTCACTCAGCTATTGCTCAGGCATGCAGGCACACAGAGGGCACAAAAAAAGATTTATACTGCTACAGAGAAGGGTGTATGGGAGTCTCCTGAATCAACAGAGATAGGGTACTCATGGGGTTAGTTGTACATAAAGCCCATTACCCATTTTTCTTCACAATCTCACCTACTTCAAGGTTCTCATCCCAGAAGTGGCCATGCAGTTACTGGCATGTTCAAGAGCAAGAAGTTGGGTGGGAAGGGAGAGAAGACATTACAGAGTTTAAAAGTATAAAGTCACTCTAAGCTGTTATAAAGCTCAATTAGTAAGTATCTGTAGCACACCAGGGTAGAATAATCTTTCATTCCTCAAAAGACTGCATGTCTTTAAGACATGCATGAGTAATAAGTTAAATGATTTTGTGCTGTCAAAACCTCTGCTGAAAAACAGTGCAGAGTGTGTCCTTTACAGTACTGCAGTTACATAATTCTGCACGAATATAAGTCTAACTTTCTTTGTTATGCTTAATTATTAATTTAACACAAATGGCTCAAGTTAGAACCTGGTCTTATAATTTCATGCTTATTTAATTTATAGGAGTCATCAGGGTGGTAATTGTAAAAGCAAACTGTAAATATGCATTTGACTGCAGGGTTGCTGAAAACAATTTCAAAATTCTACTAGCTCTTTTCCCTTGCACCACAATTAGCATAATTGCTAATGATAACAGCTGATTTAATTAATGTTTTTAATTACCATAGTACTGAGGTTCAATGATACATGCTTAAAAAAATAGGAGAAAGATAAGGTGTAAACTGGTAGATTTACTTGCAAGGATGCAATGGTCTCATCTTCCATCTACAGACAAGACAGAAAATAACCGTGTTTCTCTGGCAGGTGTAGAACCCTTCAAGTTCTTGTCCTTCAGAGGAAATTCTCCCATAGGATCAGAAACTCTGCCTATATCTTGCTGTTTCTTAGAGAATACATTTAAATGAAGTTTCACAACACACATTCAACAGTGTGATGAAATCTGACAGGAACATCCAGAAAATGGTATGATGGTACTAACAGAAATTTTCGCTCATGATGAAGCTTACCCTCAGAAGCTGAATAAATATATGTGAAAACCTGCAAATCGGATGAAATATACAGGAACACTGGACTCTACAAGACAAGTTGCATTATCAAATACCCCTCTGGGTAACGGATGCAGCATAAGAATTATCCACCTATCCCTTCATTGAGTTCATCTGCAAAATTCCTGTTTTTTACATTTTGAAATGACTGTAGAAAAGCAAACTTGACCATAGGAAAGTCAACTGGCACAGATTGCTTTGTGAAGATATAAAAGAATGAAATGTAGTGTTTTTACCATTGTATGGTTTCCACAAATTCCCACAGAAGTACTGGTCTTAACAGGAGGAAGAAATAGAAAACCTGTCACAGCAGTGGTTTTTATATTAGTGCCTTCTTAGATCTCATACCCAGCAAGATAGAGGAGTATTTCCACCCAGCACTGAGCTAGAGTTCTCCCAGCCACAACAGAGCTTTTGGGCAAACTTGGCTTAGCAACCTGTTATGAAAACTGGTCTTCTTTCTTGGGCTGTTCCTTGGCATTGGTTCTGCACCTGGAGAAAAGGCTTATTTCTTCAATATTTACACGCAGTTCAATGAAACCACCGATCAATAATAATACAATTTTACAACCTATCACCTTGCAGTGATAAAAGTTGGCTTTAGGAGCAGAGAGAGACTGTTTTACAAATTTACCAAATTATCAGAATAGGAAGGAACAGAAGGAAGGCTCTTCACAATTTTCAAGAGGAAGGAATGCCTTAAACACTAAGAGAGCTTATCTATCAGTACAACAACATGCGTTGCAAGTGCTAAGTCCTCCTGTCTTGTATTCTCTCCAAGCCTGCACAGTAAGTTCCTAGGGCTCTATCAGAACAGCGGCAACTGGTATGTAGCCTGCAACTGACCTTCCGGCTCAGCAAGCAGCACAGGAAAAAAGCAGGAATAAAACACAAATCATGCTTTGGACAAATATGACACTATGACTATATGACAATTTTAATGTAATTTTTTCAAGAGAGTAGCAGCTTATTAGACAGTTATGAGGTTTTTATAAATGACAGAACTAAGAAAAACAAATTCAGTTTTAATTTTGACACAGCTTCCGAAGTCAGCAATTTTCAGATGTGCATGGCAAACTTCACATACAACTGAACTAATCCCTTTAAGATCTTTAAAGGCTGTGAAGTCTGAACTCCAGGAGAGCTGAGCACCTGCATGTGAATCTGGAACTGGTGACACTAGGGCACAGTGGGCACAGAACACACTACAAGCTCCCTAAAACCAGCCAGAAGCGTCTGGTTGGACAAACAGCAGCATATGTGAGCAGCAGCAAAAGGCAGTAATCTGCACTCTGTGTGCAACACGTGTGTACTGAAATAACCAACACACTGCTGTACACATTCGTGTGAATAATACAGAAAACTTGGAAGATACATAAGCAGCAGCAGAAACGAGACTCGGAGCTACACGTATCTATCTTATAAAATTAGATAGAAAAGCAACTGAATGATAGCACTGTTATTTCATGATACTAATAGCTGGCCAGAAACTCCAGACATGCAAATTAGAACTAAATCAAGTCTCCCTCTCCCCAAACAACACTGACTGAACCATCATATGAAATGACGCATTCTTCATCTTTCCCTATCTTCATTTAAAATCCAGTTTCGGGAAGATATGTGCCTCAAGCATAACGAAAAGAATACTTTGGTCCAGTAAGCAACTTTGCTCAATATAAAGATCAATAGAAGAAAAACCTGCAGGGTTTTTACTAGCAGGACAAACAGAGATGGTGCCGTGCAATATAAAAACATCAATAAAACCAGTTGAGAAGGACTGTTTCTGGTAGTTCACAAAATCTATATGCAATTTAAATTATAGATTTTGAACTATTTGTGCAACAAACTCTCAATGTGTGTTTAATTTCCTTGTTGCAGGAAGCACACCACATACTGCTCACCAAACTGCCTCGACACAACCACAGGAGAACCAATCCTCAATTAGCTGCAGGCGGGCAGGACCCAAGAACTCCATTCCACTCCCCCTTTCCCCTTCCAAAAAAGGCATTAGAACCTGTTCTTGAAAAGAAGTGTATATGCCATAAGGAGGACGGTTTGTACATGCAAGAGAACAAGCTAGAAAAACTGAATCTGTGCCCAGATCTTGAAGAAAAGCAGCCATGGAGCCCTAGCAGAATTGACCAAAATTGTGATTGCAAGGAAAGGAGACTCTATACAAGCGAGGTTGGTTTGACTCAAAGTTCTCTATGACGATGATTTTAGGGCTGCAAACGACCACCAAATCTCAGACTTCTTAAAAGTATTTGTATACATCTGTTTCCACTTCTAATTTAAATTATTACACAGACATCTTTGTTCCATGACCAGGCGCAGTACCTTTGCACCTTGTGCACTAGGGTGTGGGGAGTTGCTATTCTGAATGCTGTCTTTAGAGAGATCATTTTTTGGGTGCCCTTGATGCCTGCAAAATCTAAAGCAGGAAAAAAAACAAGGCTGCATTTCAAAAACGAAAAAGGGAAATCAGCAATATTGTCCAGCTATTACCTGGAAATCCTGAGCAAAGGCTCCTGCAAAGGAGCCTAGTGAGACTGTTCTACACTAAACCTCTCTTATGTGGAGAAACATCTGACCTTGTCGACCTGTCTTCAGAGTAATGAAATATATTTTAAAGGTAGCTGCATTACAAGAGCATGCCAAGTAGGCACTTGCATCCAAGCACAGCTACTAAGAGCAGCAACAGCGGTGCAAGTGTAGCAGTCCATTCTTTTTTAAGCAGGTAAGAAACCACTGGATAAATTACTATCTTCTGGCATGAAGCATAGCCTATTTTAGCAGCTGTTACACCAAATGTAGCCACAAGTACACGTAATGAAATGTTCCCGCAAGCACATCTTGTCAGGAACTAGCAACAATTCTTTTTACCTTGAAAATCTCCTACATAGGAGATGATGATTGGCATTAAACACATACATCTCTTAGCTTGTTCAGAATTACTGAACTATTGCCTATATCTTGGATAACATGGATGGTATGAATACAAAATTCCTGTTCTTTATTTATTTGGAAACATTATCCTTTACAATAAGTAAAGCAAGAAAAACGACACTTCTGAAACACCTCTGACACACAGGAACCCTTTTTCAAATTTTAGCAACACTTGACAAGTACAATAACTGACAACCTGTTCTGATACTCCTGAGAATAGAAAAAAATCCTTCTTCTCTTTTTTTTTCTAAAAGAACAACAGACCAAGACAGACTCCAGTCTAGAACAACAGGTTTATCAAATCAGTCAGACAAAACAGAGGCTTTTGTTAAATATAGAAAGGCAATGATAAAATTCACAGCTATCTTAAGGTTTTACATTACATGACACAGATGTCATGAGAAATAGCACAAAATTATGTCCTTCTATGAGTTAATAGTACATTACCTCTTATTACTTAAAAGCCCTGAAAGAGAATTTATAATAAAATAAAAAATGTTCAGTGTGCATACTATTAAGTTAAACTGTTGAAAAAAGAGGGAAGTATACACTCCCAAGCATATTTTAAAGCCTATTGTGGTCATTCTGTAGTTACTTTGATTTAACATAACATTTCTTGAAGCGTACTACAAAAAAACACCTACTTGATATAGGCTGAGATCAGCTCATTAGAAGAACTTGCTTACTAGCACAAAAACTAAGAAAAGTCTCTTTTCACAGACTAAACAGTTTTCTTTCTATTAGTGGCTCTTGCTGTAAGAAAACACTGAACAGCAGGGAATGTTTGTGTCTTGAAGGCTTACCTTCCAGCAAGTCCCTTGCCAGACCTGGTTCTGCCCCTGTGGACCGAACAAAGTCTGACAGGACTGCATCCATATCAAGAGTCATGGGCTCATGTGGGGCTGCTGCCGGGCACGCAGCAGCACTCGCCGGTTCGCTCCAGGACTCGCTAGACTCGCTGCAGGACTCGCTAGAAGGTATCCATCTGCCAAGGGAAAAAAACCCAAAATTTTAGAATATACCCCAAAGTGAAAGAAACCGAATGTTTCCTTTCCTTCCCAAGCAAGACTGGTTAAAATCCTAAAACATCAAATTTACAGTGTTTTAAATGAATAGCATTTGCATTGCACTTCTGCCTCAGTCTGGAAGCTGTTGATCACTCAGGCTTTCAGGAGAGTTTTGATTTCTTCAACACATAATGCTTTTATTGATTTATCTTCTGGGCAGCTTGTCCACATTTCTGCAGCTGAAAGGCTCCTGCTTATTCAAAGCACCAAAGTCTTACATTGTCCGTGTTGGTTAGGGCTGCTCACGTGCTCCAGCTAAGCAGCTGTTTGGGTATACCACAGCTCTCTGCCCTTACATGCTAACACTAGCCCAGCACATACGCATACAGCAGAAGGTCGTATTCATTTTTTTGTTTCCCTTGCCAACATCTCCTGCGTTATTTAAAACTGTCCCACCTCAGGGATGTTGAGGATATGGAACCTGCATCTTCTGCCCTCACTTCTGAATCAGTGATGCCTTCCTCACAGGAGGACAGCGAACATTCTTTAGCTTCAGTATCAACTTTTGCTTCAAAAAAATGATTAAAAATCTTCCTGAGAAACTGTATCAGTACAACTCTTTTCCATATAATCATAATGATGACAATCACACCAAAAGGAATGGCACCAACAGCCACCCCCAGCCAAAAGGCTGCGCTGCAGCTCATTACTCCTGGAACTCGTAGGAGGCCTGTCTCACGAGGTATCTCAGGAGAGGCCCTGGAGCCAACGCCTAGCTGTGGCTGCATGACCTGCAGTAACAGTCTATTTCATTGTTGCCAATGTTGAGACATCACAATCAAAAACGCACCATGTTACCAGGCAGACCTTGAGCAGACCTGCAGTTTGCAGGCCTTGGCCAGTGGCGTTTCGGATCTCCACTCCTCACGGAATGCATAAACTGTCTTGGAACACTCTCCAATCCACGTTTTTGAAAGAAAAAAAAAACAGGCAAACAACAATTCTACAGACTACTACGGTTGTGCATCTGATATATTCCTAACTTCCTCTATTGCTGTATTTCTGCTGTTGAATTTCCACTGGTGAAATCACCTAAATCAGAAACACTTGGAACAGGTACTCAATATAAACACTTGGTCAGCTGGGCGAGGCAGAATGGAAGGGCAGAAGGGCTTGGTAGGACTTCACTCGTCTTCTCTGAGAGATGGAATTACAGCTCAGATTAACACAGTTAAGGTACACATGGGTATTTAGTAAAAACCTTTATCTACTTCCTCCACCAAAGGGGAAAAAAAAAAATCAGCCCACTCTTCTGGCATTCTACAGTAGTTATTGCCTAATACCAGATTAATCACAAGAGACAAACACATTATTTTTCCCCCTAATGAAAGGCATCAGGTTTCCTTTACAGGACACTTTGCTTGTGCAAGGCCCAGTGAGGCGCTGTCCTCAGCAGCTGCTGCAGGCTGCTTGTACCCTCCCCTCGCTGAGACACCACAGTCACACCAATACGTGACAATGACTCATGGCCCAAGCAGCAGCAGGGTGCAGCTAATGGAATCACAGTCGGAGCTGAGGAAATGCAAATGTGTTCTTGTTTTGTACAGATAATGACTTTAAACATAAAACAAACAAAAAAAGTGTGGAATTAATTCTTGTGTAGAATATTTTAATTGTAGTTTCAAAAATGCTTCTGAAAGCACATTTGTGCATTCACTAAAAACAAACTCAAGAAACAAACAGAGAAGTCTTTTTAATTTTCTGCCAGTGACAATTTCTCTTCTATTTTGTCCAATGAAGTGAATCACATATCACAACTATGGCAGAGCCTGTGAGTCACAGTCCTACCGTACATGAAAATAGAAAGTTGCTTTTAGGAGGAAGAGGAGGAACAGGAAGCTGACATTATTGTAATGTATGTGTTGTCTTGTATTTATTGATGACCATGATGGCACAGTTTTCTCCTGTGGTTTCTCAACAGTTCAAAGAAGCAATCTTACTAGGGCACTTTCTTACAGCACAACCACCTTGGGATCCATTAGGAAGTAGAGAAAGCCCGGCCTCAAGTGATGAATAACACACTGATGTTATGGGAGTTTCTCTTGCCAAATCCATGGCTAACTGACAACCACCTATGCTACTGTATTTTGTACCATTTGTTTTCCTGAATAAAGTAAATCCATCTTTCTGGATTATTTTCTCTAGCAGGTGGTGCTAGAAATGCTACTGAGACATTAAGGCACTGAAAACAGCTAGGCTAAAGGTGTCTCCACATTTCTCAGTCCATACTGCTGTGGAAATATTGTAAAGACAAAAAAGGCTTAGATAAAATAAGACCTGTACTTTTGCTTTCATGCCTGTTATTCATTATTGGCCAAAGTTTGCCTTTAAACATGAATTTCATCATTTCTGTTATTCACTTTTGTTGGATTCAGTTGTGACTTTACCGCAGGTCCAAGGCAAAGAACAACATGGAAGTTTCCCATGGCAGAAGCAGGTGATACTAGTTGGCTATTGCTTGCACCACAGCCACAGGGAAATGAATTATGGAAAAAGCTGGGAACAAATTCATTTCATTGTCCTCCCCACAAAGAAGCCCAGTCTCTTCTCACTCTATTTCCTACCCTTTGTGCATACAAGAGAAAAATATACAAACTGAAACACACAAAGTCTGCAGAGACCATTTCTCTTCCAATGAAACAGCATAAACAATCCCCAAATGATTTCCTCCTCGCCAGTTTGTACTCTGATCACCTACAGATACAGATGTTGTACAAGAACACATTTGTGTGTGCCCCAATGTGCACACATGCAAAAAGCACCTTCTTCTCATGATTATTTTCAGCAAAATTGCTCTGAAACTGCAAGTCCAAGAATTTGTTTCAACTAAACCACGTTAGTAAAACAGGCTTCCCCTGTATCCCTACCGATATAAGCAGCTTTTGAACCACTACAGTTTGAGGAAGATTCAGAACAGCTTGAAAGTTAAACTCCATGGCGTGCTGATACTGTGAGCCCATAATCACTGGCTCCCCCAAAGAAAGTTCTTTCCGGTGCTAACGAATGTTCGCTGTCCTGACAGGGAACTGGCCATTTCGGCGTTCATAGCTAACGGAAAGAGCCCATGTGTAACTAAGCCAGCAAGAAGTCTTGTTTTGTCAAAAAACAAAAATTTTAAATGAAATACTATCAAAGTTTCAGTACATTATACAAACGATAAAGAGCCATATAGCTAGAGAACACCTCCCTTGTGTTGGATGTCAAGGAATCACACCCAGCGAAGACCTCCCAAACCCACGGCTGTGGGAAGAACAAGCTCTCTCCATTCCCAGGGATTCTGGCCTACGCTCCTGTAGGTTCTGTGTCCTCCAGATGCCCCTAGGACACCTGCACAAAAATATCCATGCTCAGTCCCACAGCATGGATATCTTCCCATTGCTCATCAGATCCACACTGACAGCACAACCTGAATTAATGGTGCTTACTCAAAGAAATGTGTATGAAAAACCCGTCAGTAATCACTGGTTCAGTGTCCTGGGTTACCTGGAGATGAAATAAAATCTGCAGAGTTGTGCTGACTTGAGCTCTGCTCCTACATGATTTCCTTGCAAACTCCAGATCTCACCAGTGCAGAATTAAGCACATCCAACACTGCAGGAGACAACTAAAACCTCTGCCGCTCATATAACTGAACAGCATCTACTGCAGAAACTCATGCCTTATATGTTGTCAAGGCCTCACCATAGCCCTGAAACATTATAAACAGGATATGCTGCCATCAAACCCACAAATATTTACATACATAGGAGGAAATGAAAAAAATATACTATATTTTATTTGTACTACCTCACTCTCTACAGAAAACCCAAATGATGAATACACTACTCTCTGAAAGCAAGGGAGAAATTTGGTAGATCCTTCCCTGTATAGATTTGGAGTACATAAATTTTTACAGAAAGGGCAGTTCTCTCACCTTCTGGAGTTTAGGGGGAAAAATAAAGAGAAAAATAGACTTTCAAAAATTATTCGCTTTGCCAGAGAACTACTATTAGCTGTGAAAACACACCCAGATGGAAGAGGAAAGAAAGACTGCTAAGCAAGAAAAGAAAACAAATTGTAAGGGCGGAGGCAGTGACTCATTACAAACTACCAACTCGGAGCCCAGATGGCTACCAGACTTCTTGGTTCTCCCTGGCTGCACACAGCCTAGTTTCTACCCTTGAACCATCACCACCACTTCTGGTGGCTGGTCTAAGCCTTAACATGGGAGATGAAATGCAATCAACAGAGTTAAAGCGTAACAGATCCTAGGAGCAGAACTAACAGTCACCTGCATTAGACCTCTCTGTCAAGAAAGAGAGCTCCTGTCGTGCTTAACAGCACAGACACCTGGGCCTCCACAGGCCTTGCTCTGTCTATAAAGCCACAATACTATTCCTCTAGGCTTGTTTCTTCACCCTGTAGAATTCTTGTCTTCCTTTCAAAAGTGTCACACACAAACAGCACTTGGCACTGAGGGTACACTTCAAGTGCACACACACTTTGAGTTTGCTGCTTAAACAATCTCATATTTACACAACATGAAAACAGAACTAGTGGTTTAGATACAGCAATCTACAAATATATAGTACAATGAGCGATGAATGAACTAACTTGACGTTAGCTGCAAGAAGAATCTTTTTAATGGCATTTAAAAGAATAATGAATATTTCTAAATGTTGGAAGTTAATAGAACATAAAATTTATACCTGTTAAAGTCTCATTTGTATTTGACCTTATTCTCCTTTAACTATCCCTAAAAACTAAGCCATACTTGGAACTAAACAGTCTCAATCTGAATCAAGCTTTGACTTCTGTGTAATTAGACTTTCATCCAGTTAAAACTATATGAAAATCTTTTTGTTCTAAAAGGTGAAAAGTGTTTCAAAGTGCTACCTAATTTAAAAAAAAGGGACAAAGAATCCCATTGCCTCAGGATTATAAACAGCAGACAAAAACAGATGTGATTAAAAGAGAAGAAAAGCAGAGCAAGGATGGACAAACCTTCAGCAAGACCAAGTGATTGAATTGCAATTAAGATTCTCTCTGACTTTTATAATCTGCAAAGAAAGGAAGCAGCAGCCAAAATCATCACTCTACTGATTTCAGTTCTGAGGAAAGCTGGAGGAGACACTCACTGACTGCAATAAACCTGCTTTGCTCTCTTGGCTCCCTCCCTTGCAGGGAGGCTGACTGCCGATTAACGTTAGTGATGCTTCTCAGCTGAACAAGCAACATGCAGATTTGGTGCAGTCTGCTCTCCTTGGAGGGACACTACCACTCTTATGTAGAATTTACATGCTGCTTTGATTTTTGGTAAGAAAGATCCTTTTTGTGCACAGCTCTAGATTTTGAAAGTAATTTTTCCTGACATGCCACATTTGATGGAGAACAACACAATTTCACCATGTGGACGAGATCATTATACTGGAAAATTGCACCAAACAAAACCATTTTTGTTAGCAAAGCATCTAAATTCTTTGAACTAAGGCTAAACATTTTATTTATTTATTAAGTAAAACACATTTACATAGAAAAAAAATGAAGTCTCAGAGAAACTCTAAAACTGCTGCACTCCTTATTAGATAATACCTTGCCAAATGTTTCTATGAAGAATAAAAGCTATTTCAGAAAAAAAAAAGTCACGATTAAACAATCAATCACCCTCATTAGGGAAGATTTGGTGAGAGAGCAGGCACAACACTACAGGCGCTGGCAGCTACTGCAGGCAGCCAGTTTTTCAGACTGCCTGCTTGGAACAGTGTGGAAATGTGAGAGCAGTTAAGTGTTCAGAGCATTTGCTGGCCAGGTACAAGGTGATTAATTATTAAGATGCAGAATCAAATGACTCTCGAAACATGAGAAAACCACAAGTGAGCATTTAGTGCCTGGGACATTTATGGACCATCTTTGTTCAGTGTCAAAATGGGAAGAACAAGGAGGAAGAAAGGATCTCCATGGCACTAAGATACCAACTGTCTACAGAATGGCACTTGGGAAAATTAACCCTCATTAATTTAACTGAATTTGTCCAAGTCTTTTAGTTCCTTTGCAGACAACTTCACTGGGGAATACAGTGTGGCCTTAATTTGTTTTAGCTCATTTTGCTTTCAAAGTGAATTAAACCAAATTCACTGGAGGCCACTTGAATTATGAATGGGATAGTGCACCCAGGGGTGTGGTGGGATTTTCCCAGGTAATTTCCCAGAGTTGGGGGCAGCATGGTTTGAGACACAACACACACCAGGGATTGCCCCAACAGCTGGATAAGGTGACCGTGCTTTAGAGGAAGAGGAAGGGTTAGGTATGGTAAAGTACAGAGCCCTTGGCTGCTTTAGGAATACAGATACAGTCTGTGAGTTCAAAGATTGAAATGCACTGCAAGAAGAATTAAAAGAGCATGCAGATATTCTTTTCAACAACATGTGATAACAAGTGCTGAAATTTTAGCCCACAGTAACTTCTTAGTTTCTAGTGGTTGTTCTCATGAGTGAGGAAATTAAAGAAACATCTTGCTTCTGCAGCAAAGAAGAGAAATTGCTATAATCAGTTTTAGTATCAGCTAACCACCACCCTGCAATCAACAGGGCAGCTCCTTCACTGTAACTCCCAACTTGCTATCAACACCTTTCAACTTCTGCAGAAATTTGTCTCTCTCTTTGTTCATACCCCTCTCCTTGGAAGCTGGCAATGTTCCACCATGCAGGCATATAGAGTCAGATAGAGGCATATTGCATATTGATAAGGGACTCTGCTGAATCATCTTTTGAGAGGAGATCTGAAAATTAGAGGTTATAACTCCATATTAGCAGCTAATGACTAAGCTAAAATAATGTGAGGAAAAAAAAAAGAAGACGGAAAAGACTATGCTGTATTTAAGAGCTAAAGCACTCTTCCCCCAAGGAGGAAGCGTACCCTCTTTGAACAGCTGAACCTCCTGAGGACGTCGAGAAGCACCTGCAGAGGCTCTGAGAGGTTCTGTGTTGATACTGCACACTGCCAAGAGCATAGGAAAAGGCAGAGCAGCGGTGCTGCACGGACACGCATCCTGGGGTGATTCCAGCTATCCGGAGGGGCTCCCGCACCGCTGTCGCAGGAACGCTTTCACAGCTCTCCTGTCAGGGAGGTTGGGAGAGATTTTGTAACACTGATTCTTACTCAGGAGTGATTATATTCTCAGAGGGGAAACTGTCATAGATAAATGACAACTTAATGGAAATAGGGAGGGCTAGAGCTTAAGTAAATCAACAAACAGGAGACAGCCTTTTCAGGTAGGGAGACTCTGCAACCTTTGGTCAATATTTTTGCCATGACACCATGATTTTGCTTTCATACGGGGCAACAGACAAGAAGCCTGACCATAAGACAGCCTTTTCCTTATTTTATTCATAAGGGCTCTCACAGGGTGCTAATTGAGTTCTGGCAGAAAGCAGCAGTGCAAGAAACAAATGTAAAGTGACTGATAAAAATGGAATTTCTGCTAACTGAAGGCCTCCATTTTAAATCAAATGGAGGCATCAAATATATTTTTACTTGAGGAAATAATATGGAATTAGGCAGTATATTATTGTACTGTACCAAAATATAATAATTAGGGTTTCAAATGTTAATCTGAGGTTTAATGAAATTGTGTATCTTCCACTAAGTAACACACATTATTTACCGGGAGGGATATCCCAATGAAACAAAATATCAGCAGTATGAACATACTTTTTTCCTCATTTAGAAATATTTTCTATTTTTTTCCCCCTCATTTACAAGTTTTCCCAGATGTATCAAGAAAAAAAAAGAAAGCTTATAAATATTGAACATATTCCTCCAAATATGTCATCCTTCTTCCAGATAAAGATTCTGCCCAAAACTCTTGATCTTGCAGTTTTCTTTGACATACACATACTGCAAACTCTGCAAATAGGCACACATACAAAAGTATGCAGTGTGCAAAAAGCAAAATATCTGAAATACCATTACCAGATATATAACATGCAGTTTCATTAAAGTATGTTTTGCATTAAAAAATATAAATCTCTTTATATATAAAACACAAGCTGTGGGCAGTAGGAAATGGATGCAGCTCAGCGATCAAAACAAAAAATGGCACAGCCACTTGCTGTTTCCTGTATTTTGAGTAATTTAGCACCCTACTTCTAAATTGCCGATTCTAAAATTAATTGTCATAGCAACAGGAGTCTAAGTCTTAATTTACAATGCAGATAATCTTTTAGCTCTATTCTCATGCATAACCCCTGGTTTCCTAGTTTCAATTTACTGAGGTGAACTTTTACCAGAAGAGAGGAACAGCCCACATACAGGTATGGCACATGGGCATGCAGTGGTCAGCAGGCAGCTCAACCTCACCTCTGCTTTACAGCAAGCTATTTTCCCCAATACTTTAATTTAAAAATAAACAGCTGTCTGTTGCTGAAAAGCCAGACTGCTAAGATTAGCTCTCTTGTTAAGGATGCTTACTTCTGAGCCATAAATATCTGTAAGGCTGATTAAAGTTACCTTTAAGCAAGTCTTTCGTTTGACTTACTTTCAACAGACTTTAAACAAGATTTCCTTGAGGCATGTGTCAGATGGGCATTATACTGCTGTTTTTTGGTGAGGAAAATAATCCATTTTTTCCACAGTAGAAGGTATGAATAAGCAAAAATGTGTCCCCTGAGAAATCTGGAAAAGAAGAAAGCAGGATATTAATCGAACTTATTCTGCATTATTTGAATAATAATTGATAAAAAAAAAATTTGTCCTTTTCCTTAGCAGCCTGTTGAATGTAATACATTTGATGCAGAAGAATTACCACATGCAATAATTTGCATTAAATTTCAATAGCAGAACAAAAAACAAACAAAAACAAAAGACCACCAGAATTTCCTTATTACACTGACTAGCATTTTTTCCATGTGAGAACTGGAATAAATCTTTCCTTCCTTGGATTATGCTGCTAGTTTTATTCTCAGAAAAAGTATGTAGTGGGGATTGAACTGACAGAGCTATACATGCCAGACTGCATTATGAGCTTTGTATGAATGGTCTTATTGGTAAAATTCCCCAAGCATGCATTATCTTCTTGTACATAGAGATTAGAGACACACTCCAATGCTTAATTCTATGTCAAGTGCATAGTCCACACTTGAAGACTTTCATTTTTTTTAAGTGTAATCTTGAGCATATTCAGACCTTGAAGTATAAATTCAACTGTTGTTTTTAATACAGAGCTTGACTATCTGTTGCTCGGCACTTTGTCGGGTCCATCAAGGCAAAAACAAACTGGTGATTGTTGCAGGTTTTCCTTAAAAACACAGATCCTGCTGACTGGCTCATCCTGCAGCTTCAGTAACAGGTAAGAAGGGGAAAAGTTCTGATATTAATGCCATGTACAAAGAGCAACCTTACAAGTCCTTAGATGTGTATAATGCAGATAGAATACTAAGCATCTGGCTTGACCAGTCATTCCCATGTTCAAATTCGATGATAAACTTAATTCTCTTGCTCCATACAACAGCTCAATCAGCTACAGCAGGAAAAGGCTCACAGAGACACATCATGTAGCCAGACAGAACAAGTAACTCTTCCCAGCCCAGGACTCCCATCCTTGTTTCTGTGAAATCTCCAATTCTACATTATTGCATTTAGTTTGGAAGGGTGAGGTAAGAAGGGTGGAAGGCTTAATTATGTTTCCTGCTTAAAACCATGCTTTAATGTCATCAGAAGCATTTTTATAACAGAGAGATATGAAGGAAAAAATAAAGATATGCGACATGGAATCTGGAACCATTCATTTCACAATGTTTTGAAATGCATAAGGAGTATGGCAGTTCCTTCCTGTGCGTTCCACTAAAACCACAGGCGTAACTGAGAGCCTGTGCAGAAGCCCATGCGAAAACCGTGCGACAGCAGCTTGGTGGGGAAGCCCCTTCCCACTGAGCCGCACGGAGCCATCTGTGACAGGGGCACCGCCAAGGGTCAGGGACCAGCTCGGGAGCTGTTGCCTGCGCCACGTGGGGAACCACAGCCCGAATCGCCACACGCAGCTCACGCTGCCAGAAACACAGAGCAGTGAAGGTCATAGGTACTATTTGATATGGAGAGAGATCTGAACATGTTCTATACAGTTTGCACAAAAGAAGATGCATCATATTTCTCAATATGGAATAAGGCTTCAAAGTATTCAACTATATTTTAGTGATTACCAAAAGTCTTTTGATTTTACGACAAGTTAAGGGTAGTCTGGTCAACAATGACCAAATAATAAACACATCCTGTTAGAGCACAGACCAGAGGCAGAGTGTCAGCTAGAATGTTTGTTTTCTGCATCTGGAAAAGAAAAGCTCCATGTTTACACTCACCGACAATAAGTACCCTGTACAAAATTTACAATAGCAACATTGTTATTATGTAACAAAATGCCTCACAATGGATGCTTGTTAAAATAACCAGCCCAACCAACAATTAAACCTCAAAATGACAGGACATTGCCTGTAATTAAAACACTCCTCTACTTCCATCCACATTATTCCAAGTATCCTAATACACCATTCAGACTTTATTAATTCTATCTTAATGAGGACTCATAAGACTTATTCAATGATTAAATTCAAAGAGACTACAACCAAATGATGCATGATCGTAAATTAGCTTTAAATTAGTAGTAACTGCCAAATAATGAATTTGAGAGTTGCAAGTCATGACAGGTGATGTGCACAGTTATTTGTAAAACTGACTGTCACTGCTCTATCATAAACCAAAATATTTCTCTAAAAATACTGTTGCCTGAGTAGCCAAGACAACTCCTAAAATACAGCAGAACAACACTTCTGCCTTATTCTTAAATACAACTTACACTAACTGCATCAGAAAACTAAGAATGAAAATTGTTTTCTCTTGATAGCCACCTTATCATTGCTCAAAAGTTCAAAGACAACTTAAAAGATAGTAAAATTTGCCACCCAATAGTCTGCCTTAAACTTTTTGACTGATAAAGGCTATTCACAGTCTTCTCTACACCAATTAATTTGAATTAGAACAGTCTGGGAAATATCAAAACTATTAAGAAAAAAATAAAGGCTTTTTAAAGAAGGAAATACTAGAGTTAAGATGTTTAGCTAAAAAGTTCCTTCCGTTTCATTCCCACACCTCTTTTCTGATTCTCTTATACTTAGAATAACATAATGCACTGATAATAGAAATAATAGTTATTTTGAATATGTTTTGTTATGTGGACAGCAGACACTTATAGTAAGTTGTTCAAAACTCTTGATATGGTGCGCTGAATAAGGATACCTGAAAGAAACTAATTTTTTTCTTTTTTAAGCTGAGAAAGAGTTCATATAATAAAGACATCAAAAAGAGATAGAAGTTTCAGCTGTCTTCAAAACTCCTAGCCATAATGCCAACTAAAACTGTCATTTTTCAGAGGAACTTAAATTACATTTTTCTTCCTTCTCATTTTAAGTTGGTTCACATGTGTAAGTTGTGTTTTTTTTTTTTTTTATGATTGCTATAAAGCCTTAAGCCAAATGAGTTGCTTACATGAGTAGTTCAGTCAAAATATAGTTCATACTGTTATCAATGTAAATGAATCCATACAACGAGTCTAACTTGTAGTCTTTATATTAAAACAGCATTATAATATTTTGCCTGTAAACTCCTGTAATCAAAGAAACGCACAAATTTTATTCAGTTCTCTTGTATGCATTATAACACAGTCTTTATTTACAACCTCAACATGGTATGTCATTCAAGATGAATGTCTAAACCCAGGGGACTTTCAAGATTTTACAGAATGAAGTTATTCAAAGATACATTTGAATATGGTCATGCAAGTGTGGCCCCAGGAACTCGACTTACGGTAACCTTTTGAACCACCTTGATGGCTCCAGTATCTTTGTTGTGTGTTTGAATGCTCATCAGGTCTGTATATCATTAGGCCTCAAAAATATTTATGTGCCTCAAAAAATATTTATTAGCTTAGCAAAGGATGTGTCTGTAAGGTATTAAACTACTATACCATTTTAATGGTGAAGCTGAAAGAGGGATTGGGTTTAAAAAGATCTACTAAGTTTGAGATCATGGACATTCTTACCATTTTCTAGGATATTTAGCACTTCAGAAAGGAAAAGCCTAATTCCCCTAGGCTTAATTTTCAACACAAGCTCAAGTTACTCCTCTAACAGTTCTGTTGACCCAATGAGGCAAGGGAGGAAGCAGCAGCAGGGAAGAACTTCAAGCTAGCAGCACTACCAAGAAAACACTTTGCATAAAAACACTTCTGAGGAAGAAGAAACACTTGTGTGAAGTTGGGTTTAAGCAGTATGTTTAGCATCACAGACAAACTCTGAAGCAGAAGCAGTGATAAAATACAACTCACCATGGCAGCTTCTACTTGCAATAATATCTCTTCTTTCCTGCATGCCCCATCTCATTCTGGTGATGCAAACACAACAGGCATCCACATCAGTAATGCCGCTTTCCCTAAAGAAGATCAAAGAATTTAGCAGGCAAATGACAATTTACAGCAGCTGAAAACAAGCTAAACAACATTTACATTCACACTCCTTACCAAGGTTATTACTATGGGGATCTTCCACGATATGCTCACAAAGGGTCAGATCATTTATTATTGCAGAATGAACTTCTAGGAAACACAAAAGCAAAGAACTAAACCCAAAATAGAGCTGCCACACAAATAGGTCAACTGCTGCAGCACTCTAGCAATGATTTGGATGCTTTTCGGATCTCCTTTCGCATCCAAGTTTCAAGAACCACAAATAAAAATTCATCTAATAAGTAACATTACACCAGCCAACAGCTCTATGTTGCCACAGGCAATGAGCATATTGTTAGCTTCTTAATAACTGGAGTTGATTTCTTTTGTTGGCTAACTTGATTCTTGTTCTCTCTGTGAGGCATCTACTTACGCTCCGCACACCAAATGTGAGATGCTAAATGGGGCAGTGGGGTTGTCTATAGCTGTACACAGGTATGATGTAGATAGGTCCCCATTTCTGTTTCTAGTGTTTTTACCTATTTATGAAAGCAGCAGTTAACTGTCCAGTTGATTTTACTTCTGATTTTGAAGCTCTGGAGTATCACTGGCCTGTAAAAAAGCAGAGAAGACCATAAAATATTTTACTGACTCAAAAAGCAACCGTGTAAGTATGACTACTGATCCCGAACCACTTATCATTCCTACTGCACATCATGACCCTGGCAGATCTGTATGTAGCACTATATTGGGGAAATAATTTTTTCATTTTCCAGCTTCGACTGTTCCCAAGATTTTTATTATCACTTCACTGTGTCACTGTAGAGGTCACAATTGTTTTTCCTACAGGAACCCCAGCCAAAGCCCAATGCTGTTCAGATTAAACAAAAGAAGCATTTATTACCAGATAAAGAAACAGAGGGATACGTTTCTGGAGAAAAACGCTGGTTGACTAACGAACAGATTAACTTAGGTATAATGTTTCTAAAAGACAGTTTGACAAATCCAATGATATGCTACAAAACTGAAATTGCTTTACCGCTGCAGTGATGTGTACAGCATATGGTAGCTGCTCAGCAATGCAGCCTCTTTACTGTCTAGTTCAACGAAGGAAAGGTTATATACCTCAAAATCCAATTTACACATAACTAGCTTTCCTTCGGTTTGAAACTGACATGAAATTTCTATGATCCCTGAAGTCTGATTGTACATTCCACATCAATGACAGAGCTGAGTAAATAATTCTAGCTGACGCAGAACATTTAGTCCCTTTGTACTCATGGAACATTCATTTGTGGATTGGGGCTTCACTAATTCTGCTTAACAAGTACAAGGACTTTTTAAAAAATGAAAGCATTGCAGGTCTATTGAAAATGATCCTCAACATTCATTAAATCCACACTAACACCATATGGACCTGAAGGGTCTAGTGAGCTTTGTGGCTATGTTTTGCTACGTGCCCGGGTACGTGGGCATACTGCACTCTACCCAGTATTTGCCTGGTTTACCTGTCCAACAGTGACAACGACCAGCAGATACTCAGCTCTTAAAACTTGTTTAGTCATACTCTGCACAAATATCACTCTGACCATTTTTTTGTTCTAATATGTAATCTAATTATCACCAAACACTTCTAACGAGTTTTTAAAACATTACAGCCTGTGATGTCTTTATGGCTATCCTTCTTAGGCTTGTTTTCCCCCAAACAAGCATTTATTTTCATTCTTTCCTCTCCTGACAATATACTACACTTTCTTAGTTTTTTTTTGAAGACACACAGATGTATTTGTTAATCTCTTTTTCATCTTCCTCTTCTCTTCTTTCACATACACTATCCCACAGACTCATTTCAATAACAGTCCCCCTCACTTGTCAATTTAAAGCCAGAAGACTCAGCTTGTTTTTCATTTTCAGTCATACGTGCACCTGCTTAGCTAGTGCCCCACCACCACCATCACCACCTCAAGGATGTCCAAGTTCAGGTTTCACTCAAATTCCACTGAAATGGGAAAATAGCTATGGAAACATGACACTTAATTAGGGGGAAAAAGGGAAAGACAAACAAATAAAAAAATGACCAACACGAATGAACCTGACTAGAAAGAGGAAACATTTTCCATGATCACGTTTATAGTATTTGGAAGTACTGACACACACAAAAAAACACGCTAACCCATCCTTAGGTGTGTAAAATTGATATTTAACTCCACGTACACAGGTACTCACATATGCATTTTCACAAATACCTACGCAAAAATGTACCTACATTTTGAATAAGATCATGTTACACCTTTGGTTCCCAACATGGTTAAAAACAATCCAAAATGCCAAATTAAGTTAGGTGTTTCAGAAATTGTCCAGATTATTTTTCCACTTTTGATTGGCGTTTGTTTCTGGTTTTTATATTATGAGACTACAAAGAATTCACTTCAGTTTCCCTATAATGTTTATATCCTTATGTGTGGATTGTATAAATACATGTAACTTGCTAAAATTCTTCTAGCCAGAACAGGATGCCCAAAAACTTTGAGTTCATCTGATTTCTTTCTACCAGCAACATTTCATTCATGACACACATTGCAGTCACACACAAAAATCATTGAGAACAAACGGGGCATCAGTAATGCTGGTGGTGGAGACAAAAAGAGCGCCCAAGCCCAACGCACTGTTCAGACATCCTGACATCCTGCTGATCTGCTTGACACTCTGTAAACAACAACACGGACAGAAGTGCCCAGAGGATGTCACTGCCCTAACAGCTCAATCACCTGTTTGTTTACAGAGTCATTAAAACATCTGGTTTAATTGCAGAGGTTCAGCAATAGCCAGGAAAAAGTTCTCTCTGGAAAGCAAAAATAGGAGATTGAGGAGAAAAAGCATTTCCGATTATTTTGTCTTCTCTAAAACCACACCAGGACACTTGCATTTATCCATTGGATAGGAAGAGAGGTCAAAGGAATAAGAGGAAATAAAATGATCTTGTGTTAACTGAGTGAAACAATCATGCAACAGCACAAGTCTCAGGTAAGCAGACATAAAACCTGTCCTTCAGTGAAGAGGCCATAGCAAAACATCATTCACCAACAGTGAGAACTGTAAATTTCAACTAAATTGAAACACCAATATAAGCAATAAATTAGCCCTTAGTATTTAATTTCACATTTGGATATTTGATAATTAGTTAAAAGACTTGCTAGGGCAAATTAATTAAAAAAAATGTTCAGGACTGCTCTGTCAAATATTGAAATTATTATGTAAGATCCAAACATTATGTAAGGAAAGGAAATAAAAATCCTTCCCTAAATTCAAACTGAACCAAGCACAAGAAAGTCCTTCCAGAAAGTATGCATCAAACATTTCCAGTAAATTCTCATAAAGGTAATTAATACTTTCAAAATTAAATCTCGGTCTTTTTTATAACTTAGGCAAGATGGGAAAATCTCTCATTAATGATTCATGAAGGTTTTGGTATGGTAATACCTTCAAATGATCACACTCTAGTAACTGCTGTGCTATGGTTTGATCTTACATTCAGTAATGATATCCCTGCTTAAGCTCAGATTTATAGTCTCTCTGAAAATAGAAATGCTGAACATTCCTCAAGAAATGCAGGTGAATGTCTTTTTTTTAATTAGTCCAAAAGAGCATACAAACTGAAGACTTCTAGTTCAATATGCGAACTAGGACATTTGTAAATAATTTTGTTCTGATTGATTCTATCATGAAAAATCTTTCATGGTGGATATGACAAGTATACAGGAAATATTAATCTCTCCTTACTAAGTTTAAGGTTTTGTATTTAGGTAGACCTAAAGTTTTGTGTTGATTAGACAATAAGTAGGTTTTTCTTTCATTCCCAACAGCTAGTTTGCTTGCACACCAACAGAAACAGCATCAGCAAAATCGTGGAGAGATCACTGTGCATTTCTTTAGCTTGCAGTAGTATGCATCTCTGAGGCACAAGTTTTAAGCTTTAAGATATTTAAACCTCTTGCTTATGTTCACTGCTGCTAGCTTTTAACATCTGCAGTGACAACAGATTCAATCATCTAAATTTCTCTTTGGAAATAAAATGGCCCAAACCCACTCTGTGCCATCTGAATTGAGCAAATCATGAATATTATGGCCAACCTGCACATATCTGCTTTACACTCTGGAGGGAGAGTTGAACATAGAGACAACATGCCTGTAGAGATGGTCATCCCATCCCATCGCTGAACTCTAGTATGTGGGGGGCGGGGGGAAGAAAAAAGGAGAGCAAGAAAGAGTTAAGAGTTCACATATGTACAGAGAAACTCAGGGAAGCTTCTGGAATTTAGTTTCCTGTCCTGTTTGTGCTTTTATGATATGGAGCTTATGCATATTACTTAGAAACCAATTCCAAGTGCACCATTAAACGTTTCAAAATATAAAATCCAAAGTGTAATATCAGACTCAGAGAGCGTAAGATCACGCTAGAGAACACACTGCAGTATTATCACTGCCACTAGTACCTATACTATAATCCCAGGATAGAGGTTAAGTCAAGGGGAAAGAGGGGAGCAGACAGAAACAGTCTTGTAGCTGGCCTGGAAAGCGGACAAAACCCAAGCCACTTCCAGCTGCAGTGGATGTACTCATACAGCCTGGACACATTATGGAAGACATCTGCTTACAGATCAGTGCAAAAACGTATTGCACCAAACAGTTTAGTTTTCATGGCTGAGATCATGACGCTTTGTATCCTCTCTGCAGTCCTTGGACACACCTTGCACAGTTCCAGTTGAACATAAGAAAAAAAAGTTAAGAGGACAGTGCACAGAGAGTAGCACAGGGTTCTCCTGACATGCATATGGAACTGCTCACCGTACTTCAAAGACTGCAGTTTGAACAGGCAGGAACAAAATGGAAATAGACCTCACTACAGTAACTCACTAAAAGGTTTGGGGAAAGCATGTCAGGAAGGCCAATGCAATATGCATTCCTTGACTTCCAGGTCATCACAGTTCTTTGTAAGGGATGAACTATTCTATGCTGAAGAACTCATCATCGAGTCTAGATGTCTGATCTGGCATGAGAGAAAGTAGTCCTATACAACCTCCTACAATCGCTCACATAGTGAAACCATTCAAGGTGATCCAGTAGCTCAGAGACATACCTAGGCACAGAACTATCATCTCACTTCCATATCTTCCTCAGTTTTTACTATCTTGAAAAGTCTGAAAACCTATGCACACAAAAACTTTGGTGCATAAAAACTCCACCTACAGCTGTTTACTCTAATCACTAAAACCCACTAGAAAAATAAAGGAGTAGAGTATGATGATGACAGCAAGAAAAGATGCTCAAGTGCCCCAAGTACTTTCAGATGTGCACAAGCTGTTTGTCTCAAGTGGTTAAAGCTGGCTTGGTGACACAGGTGCATTCAGACAAGATCACTCAGCTTTATCCACCTACAGTACAGACATTTGCATTAGTGCTCTCTAAGCTTAGGGGGAATAAATGTCTTCTGAAGAAGGATTCTCTTCATTCTAATGTGTATGTCAAAAGGAGGTTATATGAATCATGACCTAGGAATGTCTATTTTACCTGATTGACCAAGAGGGGGAACAGGGGAACAGAGGAATGTCTCATACATTCTTGAAATCTAGGGAGGAGTAGGGAAGGCTCTGCGTCCTCTTTCCCTTCACCTAAAAGCTTTTCATTTCACTTCTGCCAACACTTGCTGCTCTGGCACTCATTTGCACCTGTAGCAAAGGGGTTCAGCTTACAAAGAAAGAAGAAATATTCAACTTCTGACAAAATTTGACAAGACAGCCCACCACACCTTAGTATCCTGTCTCAGTATTTCTGTCATTCTCATTTAAACATACAGCAAGGTCACAGCAAGTATTGCTAATCATCTATAAATTCTTTTTAAATTTTATTTTGTTAAATATATACCAAAAACACAGGGGCTTGCAAGCTTCTTTTGTTTAACTAATTGTTATATCAATGAATTAGCAATTAATTTCAGACTTAGGGATTATGCATCTAGAGACAGAAAGGTGACAAAGAAATATGCAGCAGAGAAAGCAACTAAAAAACACTTTAAATATCTGTAGTTTTCAAACAGATGTTATTATTTGTTATTACTTATATAGTTTTCTGACAGGTCACAAGTACTGCAGAAATAGTGCCAGGTCTATCTATACTTTCATTAAAACATCTCACAAAACAGAAACCAGAGGCCTTCCAACACTAGTAAAACATCTTAGGAAGAATCCTTATATCGTATTTTCAGAGATCCTAACCTGGTAATTACATACCACTTATATAACAGAAAATTTTATACTCAAAAAAAAGGTACATTATGAGCTTTCTCTAGAAGCTCTCAGCATCAAACTCATCACGAGAGATTTGTATAACCTTTAGGAAATAAATGGAATAAGGAGCCCTCTTCTAAAAGAATATATAACATAAGCCATTCAAGTTATTCTTTCACACTGCATCAACCACCCAGTTTGCCCTGAATTCAAAGCAGGGGGGCGGGAAACCCCTACCGCTAAGAGCTACCCTTTCAAGCTTTCTTCTCAGCATTCTACCACCTTCTCTTGGACACCTTCATCTTGACAAATAACAACTGCAGTATCAGTTTTAAAGTACTGTAGTACTATCTACAAAACATACCTCCAGATACAAAAGCGGACAAGTTCCAAAGCCCACTAGCAAAGAGTGGTACTTGAGAGCACATGGCCAAGCGTGACAGGAGAAAATGCAGTGTAAAACTAGAGCATGCAGCACACTCTCCTATCAATTTTAGCTTCATCTCGAGACCCATTTTTCTTTAAATCCTACTGCACTAAATAAAGCAGCTTTCCAGTTAACGCACACACACTCACACGTACACAAAAAGAGGGCTTCCTGTTAAAACTGGGAACCTGCTATTGCTTTAGAAAACCACAGAAGCATCATTTCTCCTCAGCCAGCTTCTGAGAACGCAGCGTAGAGCCAGAAGAAGAGTGTGCTATGATCTGCCCCGTCACACTGTGTGGCTGAGCGTGCCGGAGGAGCTCGAGCTGCTTGGTTTGCCGCCCATCTGTGTGTCTTACCGGCAGCTTCCCAGGGTGAGCGGTGGGTGGGGAGAAGAATGGAGCACGTCAGAGACGATGAAACACACTGACGCCCCTGTGCTTTGCTAGCTGCTTATTTCTGCATCGTGAAATGCCAGCAGAGCAATCTGACCTCTGTGGAAGAAAAGATGATTAAGGAGAGGAAAAGTGACTGGGGAAATTCTCTGGGTGATTTAAAGAGGCAGGGGGAGCAAGGATGTATTTTGCAACATAAACAGTAACTTCTCTGTCATTCTAAAAATATATCTACTAAAAATATATCTATAACATAAAGGTCACCTGAAGATTTTCAAAAAAAATAATTTCTCAAAATCTACTTGTTAGATGAAGAAAAAAGATTTATTCCCCCCACCATAGATGCTCTAAGTGGAAAAAAAAAAAAAAAAAAAAAATAATAATATAATGCGGTT
>VWPW01014179.1:295090-367991 GCA_013389825.1 Crypturellus undulatus
AAAAAAAAAAAAAAAGATGATTATATGATGAGCTGTCACTCAGCTACAGCCCACTCAGTTCTATTACTGCTCACTACAGCTGTTCAAGCATTCAGACAGCTCAGCTCCCTCTCACATGCACTACAGGCAGCCATTAAATGCCCTTTATCATGTAGGGCAACCCCTGCCCGCACAGTCCCACCTGATTTGATCTTTTTCCTTCTTTATTGGAATTTAGGATTGAACAGAGAGAGTGCAGGAGTCCTGCTCTCATGTCATTTGAATTCTCACACAACATATGCTTCTCTCTGCCCTTCCTTTGCTCCCTCGAAGGCTGTGGTTATACAGTACAGTGCTGCATTTGCATATCAAAAGCAACTGAACTTTATGCAAAAATGAAAAGCAACTCCTTTTCCCTTTTTTGCTTTCAGTGAACAGATGCAAGAGGTTAACATAGGAAAAGCATTTTCTTCCTCTGAATTGGTGATGCCAGATTCAGGTATAGCTTAGTTCATCAATACTGTTTCAGGTTAGCATCTTAAAACTGAAAAAGCTCTGTGCCATCCTGTTTATTGGCCACGTACACCATGTAGATAAGTGCACGAAGGCTTTGGGGCTGGACAGGGATGTAACCACGTCCTCTCTCCCCAGAGGCAGTTGTTGCTTGTGGCAGCACTGGCTGTGACTGCCCTGCCGAGAGGTGGCTGGGCCGGGCGCACGCAGGGAGCAGTGGGACAGTGCCCCGGAGCACGGCTCCCGGCTGTCGCAGTGTCTCAGGGCAGTGGCTGTGCTTGAGCTGTCCTCGGCCCTGCCAAGCACTCTTCACTGTATCCTGCCATACAGAATGATGTGTTTCTAGATCCTACCGTGAAAAGACAGTGACCAATTCATGGGTTGCCAACTGCACGAGGAAGATCTGCCCATTTCAAATGATGCAAGAGAAAAACAACTAGCAGATAATTCCTATGGTCGTAAGAATTGGGCTATACTACGACTATCATGGATCACATACACATTTGAATTACACCAGTCAAAAAAGGTTGCTGGTGGTAAATAAATCTTTGTTGAGTCACCTAAAGCCCTTCTTAAATCCTCAGAAATAGCTGAGATATTTCTGCATACATCTTCAGCTACAATCAGATCAGCTAAAAAAGTTGCACTGGATCAGAAACAAGATTCAGGATTTTAAAATTAGTCAATTCAAATAAACTGCCCTCTACTTTTCATCTACTTCAAATTTAATAATAATCTAAAGCTCATAGTCAAATTCACGTCATCTAGCCAGAAGAAAAACGTATTTAGGAGTATACTGCTATTTGTATAGATATTTTACTGCTAATCCTTCTTCAAATTAAAAATATTTTGACTAAATTCACAAACACACATCCACCCTACTGCATTTCCCCTTTTCACATGAAACCAACAGTCATGCCACTACTACATTTTCACTCAGAAACAACAGGATAGTGGATCCAGAAAAGATTGAGATTTCAACTGTAAAAAATAATATTATAATAATAATATTTCCACCAAACTCTGTAGCTGGTGTAGGGCAAAACCCATCTGGGAGGCTTTACTCCCCTTCAGGAGTTTGGCTAATAAAGGGAGCACCCCCTGATAGTGTTAAATGGATGGACATCTTACTGTGAATAGAGTCCTCTCCATTTACACGCCTCTTCCTCGGAGGACTGATTCCTGTGGAACATAGAACTGAGTCGATTCTTGCACGAGGCTAAGACATGCATTGTATCCACTCAGTAAAAGTCAAGGTGCTAAAATGCCTGGCATGTCCATAGTTAAGTTTGGCTGTTTAGAAACCAGCATGAAAAAAGCCACCGCGTTCCAGCAAACACGTCCTATCTTGGCAGGCTGCACAAAATACAAACAAAAGAGAACAAGAGCTGTCTATAAAGCTTCATCAACTGTAGGAGAGATAAGATACACAGAAGATACAAGTCACAGGTTACAGAGACTGATGTGATCTAAAGCTGCTAACCAGCTTCACAGGACCAGCCAAACTCAAACCAAGGTTGATTTGCCAAGAATTAACCTGTGCTAGAAATGAGCATTTTTCATTTTCTAGTTTTTATGAAGCATTGGAGAAGTTCAAAATTCCCAATTCCATCAGTACATGCAAAGTTCAAAAAGATCACATATCAGCTCTCAAAACTCCTTTTTTTTTTTCCCTCCCTCCAAACATTCTGAATCATCCCGAGGCCAATTCTGCCTTTCTGTCCGTCTGCCTCATGTATTCAAAGGTTGTTGCTGGAGTCACTTCCTCTTCACTGTCCTATTTAACTAACGCAATTCAACTGAATAAAATAAACTATTTCTCCAATAACAGGAAGGCACGTAGTGAACTGTGGAATACCAAATATACCAATTCACTTAATTCAGTGGATACAAATTTTCCCCAGAATACCTCACTGTAACTGACTGACACTAAAACAGAACAAATAATTCAGTGATCACACCTGCACCCTGAACAGCCTGTCTTGTTCGGGACTGAGGTCATGCAGAGTGGGGAGTTTGCAGTGCAGCTGCTGTACTTTACATAAACACAGAGCTGCCACGGAAGTTGCAATGCCTGCTTTTTTCCCCCCTTCTTTCTTTGCCTCCCTCTCTCCTTTTATTTTTTATTTTGCTATATACTGTGTACAGCCAAATATTTTTAATCCTCACTACCTTCTCCCTACTCCCAAGATGAAAATAAATTACACCATAATCTTATTTCATATGGTAGTAAATAACATAATTCTGTGATGATTTTCAGCATTAATTTATTACCTATTTTTCTATCATAAAAATACACTCTTAAAACTCTTAAGATAGACAGGCACGGAGTTTTGGATGAGAAATGTCTGTCACAGAAAGTCTGACACAGGTTGTTTGTTTCTCACATGGTTGTGGTGCCCTTATGGGGGCCATCTTGCTCTCATCCCTTCATAATGCTGGTCCCTGCCCAGGATTTACCCTGATCCTCCCCTCTTCTTGTTATGCTAAATGAACAATTTTCAATAACAAAGAATAGTTATCACAATTTGTCTCGTGCTAGGGGTATACTTTCTTTACAATATCTTAATCACTTTGATCACAAACATTACACAATGCGATGCAGCACCTTCCCAAACGCTTGCCATAACCATGTCTAAATATTTCCCAAGCGATGCTGGTGAAGCATGAAATTTTAATATACAGGATAATTAAACTTACCTTGATCGCTGTCCTTTAATGGAGATAGTCTAAAAATATGACAACCTATATAAATGTTTAGTAAACCCCATGATAGCTTCACTATATATCCAAGTACTACCCTACATCAAACCAGGTTCAAGCTCTCAGGCCATCAGGAGCTGTGCATGCATTCATCTTTCTTTTATCCATGTTTTGTGAAAAGTAGCAAAAGATAAACAGCATTTGCTTCAATATTAGCCAGACTAGGCACCCTAGTTGAGCCAAACTCCTCACTGAAGCGAGCTGAGCATCCTGCTTCAACAGGTACCCATTCAAATTCTCATGTAAGCTGATAGAATAAGCAGGAAGCTCAAAAAAAAAAAAAAAAAAAAAAAAAAAGAACTATATCTGCACATTTCAGTGCATTGAAATCATATGGGACTTCCACTCTTTTCTAAGTTCTCATGTAAATGCAAAAGAGTATGATGAAGTTAAATTTTCAATTTCAACTATAAAATGCATTAGAAGCAGCATCGAAGGATGGAAACGTTTCTCTGCCATTCCAGCTGAATGTCATACATTCAGTGGCTATTCAAGGTACTTAGAGATGAGTGGAAAAATCAACATTGCCCTCAAAAACAGAGAAATCTCTCTCAAGCTATTAAAATACAATGAAGTTAAGGTTTATTGCACTTCAGCTAAACGAGGCTGAGTTTTTGGATCAAAGCAAATAGAGCAGAGAGGAAAGCAAAGCCAGTCATTTTATGAAGTCATGTAGCAGAGCTTGACATCTCTGAGGCATTTCCTTCTTCCTGCGGTCCCAGCAACATCAGATTGTTTCTTTCCCTGTTTGCTCTGGGAGGGTAGTGACAGTTGCTAACCTCTGACCACACATTTCTGCATGCATCTGCCCCTGCTTCCATGCCCTGGCATGTCGGGAATCAACATGCATTTCATAGGGATGCCAAAGCTGACTCAAAGCTTTCTCTCTTTCCAGATATTGAAGGCAAAGCGCACTTAAGAAGGAATGGGGAAGTCGCAAGAATTTAAAAGAGCACATCCAAGCACTGAACACGCATCTTAAAAGAACAGTCATAGTTTAAAGTGCAACAGAAATTTAGAGACATGCAGTCCTCTCCTGGAGAGAACATGGCTGAAGCCACCTGTGTGCAACTACATCATGATTCACTCCTTTCTGCCCAGAAACACAGCTCTGGAATCCCTCCTCTAATGCAATATTGGTTTTAATCCTCTCATTTTAGACTTCACATTTATGCCAGATACATCAGCAGTTCATCACAGCAACCCAGTAAACACATCATGCATTTTGTCAGCTTTCCTAATCGCAGCCTCCTTGCACGTGCCCTACAAGCAAGGCTCACAGACTCTCGCGGGGTCATCGCAGAGTGCCTCACGGCCAACACGGTGCTTGGCAGCACTGTGGTCACCAAACCTGAACAAAGCAGCTCCATTTTCTAGTTTCTTTCTCTATTACTTAAGCTATTAGGAGAAATTAATAAAGAAAAAAATGGTGCTTTGTTAGATTCTGCAATTTCCAGAAATGTTTGCCTCCTTCAAGGAATTGGATCTTTTGCAATGTTTAATATGAAGACAACATTATGAAACATCTAATATATCATAGAAGTACTTCATCAAATACTGAAAAACCAAATGCTGTGCTAGAAATTTTTGTGTATCAGACTATTGCATATTTCTTTTATGTTCTTAAATATTTTTAAATGATACAATTTTTGATAAACTAGAGAAAATAATAAAAGTATAGCATAATACCATACAGCAGAATTGCCTACCTTAATTCCTAAAACTGTTGATTTATATTTGCCAACTGTCCTTCCCAACAGAAAAAAAAAGTCTCAGTCCCCCATCTGCTATTATTTTTGAGCAGCTTACCAAATGACAAGCAAAGAAATAGGGAAACAAACATTTAATAACTCATCTGTGTTAAAAAAGAGATATGACAAATACCAAAAATAGTGTGCATTATTATGGAGTGAGAAAAAATGCCTGTACATGTTAGAATAGCCATAATTATTTTAAATATATATATACACACATATTTTTAAAGGTGTTACACAATACATAACACTATCATCACTTTATGTTCTTTTTTCATATAGGATAAGTGACCAGTCCAAAATACAGGATTTGATATATGTTACAGTCATTAATCCTACTGAAAGCAATGCAGGAAAAGCTCAGAGTTTATTAATAATATTCTCTCTACTAGCAGCAGACAGACATCTGATGATGCAAAAATGTAAGATTTCATCTACTTCATCCCATAGGTTCACTCTACTCAGCAGAAGCTGCTTTAGGAAAGGAGAAAGGAGCCCCAGTTCCAGGTGGGAATTAAAAACACTACTGTGAGGGCATTAAAATAGACATTCTATAAACGCCTCCATATTGTGAAAAATATGGTTTAACAATTACTTGCTTCAATGACAAATGCTCTTTATTTTATTAATTTCTACTAAAAATTAGAAGGCATTATTTAAAAGCAAACAAACAAAACAACAATAACTTCTCCTAAGTAGTAAACCATTAGTTTTATCGACTTTTTTTAAAGGTATCATATGTTGCAGAAAGCTGCAAAGAATAATTTTTCTAAAAGCCATTCCATATTATCCACAAGTAAACTTAACAACTGTCCTTTAGTTTAGTCCCTCTGGCAGAAAGAAGTCAAATTAAAACAGAAGATATGCATTTCTTTCTAATTCTGTGTCACAACCATTAAGCAATATACAAAGATGAAACTAGAATAGATTACAATAATCCATAAAATATCCTGTAGTGTAATTATGTTCAACTTCTTTTCAAAAGCCTTCCAGCACCATTGATTTTCATGCCTTCATTTAAGCAGTAAGATCTTGAAAGATGATTTTTTTGAAGGACAAAAAGGCAAAGCATACCATGACAGAAGCAGAGATGGCCCAAGGCATGAGTTTCTGCTGCTCTTATTGAAAGTTCTGCCTTCCCCAACTATTTGGATCCCCTGACAACCCAAATAAATCTGTTACTTGTCCCACGGGCAGCCTGGAACAGAGCAACACGCTGGGCCACACACAATGAGACTCAGGTTCGGTCGGCAGCCAGTTGCGCTCCAAACACAGGTACTGACCTCCAGGTGAACCACTGGTTTGCAGAAGCCCTTCATAGGCAGCTGAGATGGCATCACTTAAGTCTTTCAAGTAATAAGGTACAGCATTTTTATCATCTGCTCTGTTCTTCAATAAACCAATAAGTTATTACGAATAGCTTTGTAAGGGTCACAGTAACAACCAAGAGGCCACTGGAAACCTGCAGAAAATACTTTTGAAAGATCAAAGAGTTTCAAAACCACTGAGGAGATACAATTACAAGGCAATTTAAGTAAACTTAACTTTTCAACTTAACAATTCCACTGATAACCAGATCTACCAGAAACTAAGTTGAGTATGACAGTATGTATTACAGACAGGTAGAGTAGTTTCTTCTGCATTTTGGCTTGCTAAGGATTTTTTTTTGCTCATCCTTTCTTTCTGAAATGCACAGTGTAAGCAAGAGGGTTGGAAAATAATGAGTTTATAAGCTTTTTAGAAAGAACAAAGTGTGATAGAAAAATAGCTTCCTTATAACATAAACGTTATCATAATATAGAGCAAAAAATAGTTATCTTTGCTGGGACTATGAACAGCTAAATTATGCTTAAGAATAAAATATTCTAAAAGTTTACTTAACAAAATATCATTAACACTGCCTTCTCATTGGGAGAAAAGTAAATATTGCTATTATTGAATTAACCTAGAATCACATATACAACAGCTTGACTATTATTTTTAAACCCCATCAAATACCTAAACCTCCTAGAGAAGGCTAAGTTGGTGACCTGATGACACCAGCGAGTGTCTTTCTTTACACACAACTGAGAAGAGTTTCACCCAGAGCCCCCACAGCCAAACATTCAATACAAGACTTATCACTCTGCAGAAATTCAACAAATTCTACTCACGAATAGAATGGGCCTAAACCCTGAACCGAGCAACTGTGTTACCGTGTGCAACGACGCTGGGCAGCAGGGTGAAAACCAGATCAAATTTCACCAATTAGGAAATCAGAAAGTAGGGCCACCTCCTGAAGATTAATACACAATATGAAATAATAAAGCAATTAACTTATGAGCAGCCTTTAGAGCCTGCTCTAGCAGATCTGCAGGATAGCATTTAAGTTAGTCATAAATAGTCAGCGAAGTGCAAGAAAAAAACATGTGGGACTGCCAGGTTCTCCCAAAGGCTCCCAAAGCTGCTCAGTGCTGAGGAAGCATTTTAAGGGAGGGGGAAGAAAAAAAATGAGGAGGAATCCCTGAGAATGTAGAAAATTTGTACTTCTGCACAAGTTTGAGGTAAAGCAGATCTCTAGATTAGTGTGTAATTTCAGAGATGAAAAAATACAATTCAATTACTCAAATAACAAGGTAAAGTTTGCATGGGATTGGATTTTGAGGGTGTTTCATATTCAGATGGGTTCCTAGTCACTATTATTTTTACAGTATCCTGTCACACTTACAGCGTGTATGGTCAGATACATCCTACACATGCAATAGTCCAATCTTACAAAGCAACTAGTAAAGAATCATAAAAACTCAATGTAGTCAATTAGGGTGGCCTAATAATCTCAGGCAACAGGGCACTCCAAAGCCCTAAAGAGAGAAGTGGCAGGATGAGGAAGAGCATCTCTCCAAAGCAGACGCTTGCCCCAGGCTGGATGTGAGGCAGTCACCAATAATCATTCGCCTCTGCATCAGCCTCACTGGTGCCTTGCACATCCACAACAATGTCCTTAAAGTTTGTTGTCCTGTTCCTGCAGTCACCAAGGAGAAGACTGACTTGGTTCACATGATGCCTACTGCAATACGGTCTCCCCAAAATCCCCCTAGATGTTTCAGAAGTTACTGAATACAGGAAGAAATTTTAACAAGAGGTCCTACATTGCCCTTTGGGATTTTCCCTGAGAAGAACACCCACTATGTAGGTCAGCTAAGACACAAAATTCTTCATCTTGTACAAGCTGGATTTACCACCCACGTGCAAATGGCTGCTGCAGCGTGTCCTGCTACGCCTGCTCCGTGCACAGGCCACCCCAGTGTATCTGCAGCTTCAGAGGAACCATCACTCCAGCAACATGTCCCACAGCCCGACTGCAGTTACTGCAGGAATTCCTAGGCAAACATCCAAAGGTCTCACAAAGCTCCCAGAGAGGATTTCTGGATAACAAGCAAACAAAAAAATCATCTCTGCCCCAAAAAACCACTGTGAATGCAACACGGAAACATGAAGTAAAACCACAGTAGCCCATTTTTAGGGGAAGCTTGAATTTCCTGAGAGCTGGTCATTCTGATATTAGCTTCAAGGATACAAGATTTGTGTTCTCTGTGTCACAGTCAGAGAGTTATGAAAAGCTTATTTGTATGCATGTGGACAACAGGAGATTGCATCTGCCTGGGGACTTTAAAGTCTTCATAATATAGGTGATGAAATATAATGCATTTTAATATTGCTTTTACTGGATTTTTAATTTACTTAAACTCTACAGCATTTTTAAAGATTCTTTAAATTCTTATGTGTGTTTCACAGAATCATTGGGGTTGGAAGGGGCCTTTGGAAAGTCTCTGGTCCAACCCCGCTGCTGAAGCAGGGTCACCTGCAGAAGGTTTCTCGGGACTGTGTCCAGACTTGTCTCCAAGAATGGAGACTTCACAACCTCTCTGGGCCACCTGTTCCAGAATTTGAACATCCTCTCAAGGAACAAGCATTTTCTTATTTTTCTGGTGGAATTTTCTGTTTTTGAATTTAGCTTTTCCTACAAGGTTTCATTCTCAAAAATAAATGGTGCTATGCAGCTCCTTTGCAAACTCTCAAACTAGACAAGTTTTTTAATGTCGAAGTAGATATTAGCTAATACTGCACAAACTCCCCATTTAAATTAATCTCTGCTTTCCTTGTAAAAGCATTTCCTACACATCTGAAGGCATTTCTTCTTGGAGAATGAAGAAATTTGTTTTTTATGGTCAACAATTCTGGGAACAGAAGATAATATTCAGTATGTTGGACTAGTTTTTAAAAATCAAAATATAATTGATAAAATTTATGTTTGGTATAACCCGTTAAGCTCATCCAGGCTTCATGAAGGGTAAGTATAGCTCAGTGGGCTCAGCTAACTATTGCCATTTACTTTAAAAATAAGCTAAAAAATCCAGGTTTGACCCTCAATCTAGTGTGAATGCTTCCATAGGCTTCCACTAGAGCAGTTAACTTAAGAAATGAGATCTTACATTGTTAAAATGTAATTTAGCACACACAACATGATTTTATGTGTATTTAGGGTCTCAATTTACTTTCATAACAAGCAAATATTTAAAAAAAGCCTACCAAACGTTAAACAGCAGAGAACTGTCTGCCAGCAGGATCAAGGTGTTCGCTCCTAAGTGAATATAGATAGCAAATACTTAATAACACAAATATTTATACTTTTGGGAAAGGCCTGAATTTTTACTCCAACTGTGATCTCATCCCCCACGGACTATTCCAAATGCACAGACAATCAGAGCCAAATAGAACAGCTTGGAGAGTGAGACTATACCTGAGTAATTCTTCTCTTGACCTTGGGAACAGTTGTCTGGCCCAGATGAGAGCTATAAACACTCATTATTTTCAAATACTGCAATGCTATCTGACTTGGGTAGGTTTATCTGAAACAATTCTGGTGATCAATCATTAAGAGGTTAATCTAAAGTCACAGTTAAAGAAATTTAATATATTGCAACTGAGAAAAATGACTCATCTTAAGCAATTAAGCAGAAAAGAACAGAACTTTAAAAAAACAATTTGAATAGAATTTCAACCCTGCATTTCTTCCTATTGGCTTAGGCAAATGAAAACCATGCCACACAAAACACACAAAAGGAGAACATACAAAAGGTTTTCACCTATGTGGAAGAAGTGCAGCTCCTCAAGTCAGGCTGAGGATAATGCTTGTGAATATGGTAAAAATTCATACGAGGAAGTCCTGCTGAAGGGTCTTTTCTCAGTGATCATCTGCGCTGAATCTTTGAACTACTATTAAAACCACATAATTAACATACACAATATTTTCTCTACATTTTTAATATGAAACTTTTCAAATTGGCTTTAAAACAACAAAAGCCATAGCCCTGTAAGAGGTTTTCAGTTGTCACAGGTTTTCATACAGATGGACTGCCTTGAAGGACAGTGCATTATGACTCATACATAACATGTACAAATTCACAGTGCAGAGTTCTTCAGAAAAAAAAAATCCACAAATTTCCTTATTTATCAAATTAGTCATACGGAATTTGATGCAACTGCTGAGAAAGCATTTGTTCTTAATTAATCTTACTTTATCATTAAATAGCTTTATCAATCATGACAGGAATACTGAATTTCTGTCGAATAGCAAAATTGTTCTCTCAGTGGTCAAGATATGTAACACAAACTTTTGACTAAGAAGTTGCACTGAATCATATTGAAAACTTGGAAAAATCTTTTTTTTTCCCCTCTGAACTGACATTATTCTGAAATTTTGTTCAAACTATCAAAACAACTTAAGGTACATCTGAACTCACTCACGCACACGCACACACACAAAAAAAAGAACCTAAGATATTTACTGTTTCTTCAGCTCCTAGACTGTTAAACTTTGGAGGACAGTTAGGGGCTCTCTGATCATCATCAGATAACTCCTATGTAAAACAAGCCAAAAAAATTCTATCTGTCAAAACTCTGCGTCAAGCTCAGGACTTTTTTTTTTTTTAAGAGCTACATAATTACCCTTGGGGAAGAAAATCAGCCTTGATTTAAAGACTTCAACTGATACATAACCCGTCAGATTCCTTAAACAATTCTCTGGCTAATTTGAGCTACCAATAAACATTTGGGGGACTCATTTCCAGTCTGTTTTATCTAGCTTCAAGCTTCCAAGCTACAATCTCACTAGACAGTCGTCTCCTAGACTTAACAGCATTCTCCGACTATAAGAAGTCTTCTTCTCTGTTCTGATCGCTGTAGACTCCTCCTACCCTCCTCTTGCATAAAGTTTTGGAAAATTCATCTTGTAAGGGTGGATTAGAGAATCTCATTGTTTCAGTTCTCTTCTCATGTAGTTGAAGATCCCTGCAATCTACATCACTAAAATTTGATTTTTGAAATAAATTAAAAACATTAAAAAAAATTAAAAAAGAAAAAAAAAGAAAAATTTCCAAGACAGACACTTTTACATCCTTATAGAGCCACACCTCACAGGCGGTCAGCAGGATTACACATGACAGGACAGAACACTGGAGCACTCAGAATCGTGAATCCAGTTAGTCATATCTGGTGATCATTCCCTGGGCCTCTAAAGTGTTCAAAGGCAATTTGCACACTGGCAGTTGAAGATACCATTAAATTAAGCTACACGTTGACCTTCCGATTTTAACCAGTGGACTGAGCATCAGGGCACAATGCCAGGTTTTTATTTTAAGGCATTTTGCTTATCTGTAAGTGGTACATTCATCTGACAAAGACAATGCAATTTCTTTTTCATTTATGAAGAGTAGCCCAAGGCTGATGTGAAACATTTCAATTACAAATACAAATAAAACCTGTCCAAAAGAGTGTAATATTGTTCCAGGTAACTGCATGGCACCTGGGGCAGTGGGTGTGAGCCCTCACATCTCAGTAAATCAGCACACATACCTTTCCAAGACAGAAATCTCACAGGTGAAGTGACCTGTTGTTTCTTACTTAAGCCAGTAAAACAAGTAAAACTTTCAAATAGTATGGGCAAAACACACACAGACGTAAGAACTGAAATAGAAAAGAAACTGATAAAAAGGAGAGGTTAATTAATCTTCAAGAAAACTGAGAGGGGAAAAATCCTCTGTGATACTAAAAAGGCTCAAGTTATAACCTTGAAACTTGGACCTAATAAGTACTTTATTAGAAAAGACTGCATTGCAATAAATACATTCAATGGATTAAGCTATGAAACTACAGGTACATTTTCTTTTCTCACTTCCTGACTTCTCAGTCCTTGAATTTCCAATGATATTCTGCTAATATAGTTTTTGAAGTACACATTTTTGTACTGTTTGCTTTCTTTAAAAAATAAATAAATTGCACCCTTTCATCTTTATGCTACAAAACAATGCAACAGTCTGTATTATGTTGTGTATATAACTGTGAACACCTTTTTCTGCCAAGCCTTTGATAACCATAGAGTCCAAATCTGGAAAATTTTCCTGAACACAGCTATATTGCTATGCATGGTAGTGCAGCCCTAAATACTACCCACTATGTCAACTAAAAGGCTTTGTTTAAAAAAAAAAAAAGTCATTGAAATAACAACAAATAATATTAGTGTAGAGCTGATCTGGATAGGAGCTGATCTGTGGTAAAAAACTTTCTTGAATCTAGCTGGTTGTAGAGAAGAGTTTTTATTAAATGGAAAGCTAAATAAAAGTGGACCTATGAGCTGTCAAAGCATAAGAAACTCAGTTAGTAAGCACAACTGAACTGAGTGCTAGATCAGGTAGTTTGAATTATATCTTAACAGCACTAAAACCATCCACAGTTTATGTTCAAACTGAAAGGGCAAAATGGCAGGGGAAACAGGGAAAGATGAGGTCCTGCACCTGCATCAGTAGGGGAGCTGAGGGGAGAAAAACTCACTGGATTTCAGGAACAGCTGAAGGTCAATGAAAGATTACAGGACATTTGTCTGTGGCAGCAGGGGAGGGAATGAGGTAAACTTAAGTATCTTCGCTTCACACATTACAGCCTGGTAACTACTAGGGCACAGTTTACAGAATGCTTGTGCAAAGGACAGGCAATACTCTGCAAACCAGAAAGAACGTGGATGTACTCTATTAAAACACGATATATGAGGCACAGACATTTCCCAGTACACTCACAATTCCTGATTTAAACATCTTTTCTTTCAATTTACAAAATAAATTCATTAACAAGTAAAGAATAAGTCTGATACCTATATATTATTGTAAAAGTTATGTGTATATACACACACACACATATATATATGTATATACACACACACACACACACATATATATACACACATATACATACATATCAAATAAGCCTAATTTCCTGCCGAGATCCTCTTTGGAGAAAAAAATATAGTATTTAAAACATTAAAATGGGATTGCAATTTTCCATTTCACTGGCCTTCTTTAGTAGATACTCACATAAAATATTACTTAAAGACAGGAAGGCAGGTGTTATGACTTCCAGCCTCACCACCCTCTGCTGTCACCATCCATATTTGAGCACTACAGAGATGGAAGCGCCCAGCATGTGCATGGACATGAAGGCCACCCTTTGCCAAGGACTGGCATCTATTCCTGCAGGAAACAGTCCAAGCCAATGGGCAAGACAGGCTTGTACGTGGTTCTCTAAGGGAGCGAGGACTGCCCTAAGATACTATTTATTGACATAAAATAAAATTAGCTCTCCAAGCTGGCTCTGTAGTTTTCTTTAAGATAATGGATTTTTATTCATTTCTGTGCTAGGTTTTTAAAATGATTTATATTCTATGCTCATAAATCTACAAAAGACCATATCGTAGAGAACTGGCTGCACTGTATCTGGATTATGTTACATAACTTCTAACAGGACACTTACATCAGCAGAACTCATCACACTTCTCTCACTAGGAGAAATACATACTCCCAAAGCCGTAGCAATTTACTTTCAGTAAGATTGGAATCATTAACACAAGAAATCCCAGTAGGACTATGTAAAAATCAACCAAGGAGCTTAGTTGGTTCTACCTGGATTTTAACTGGGCAGGCATCTGCGCAGCGTCTGCATTTTTGATTGTCCAGAGGATCAGCACTGCTCCATAACTCAGGCCTGCCTCGCAGCTTCAAAAGCAGCAGGCAGCTGAGCCTGGCTCAGAACAATCCAAATTGCCTTGGTAACATGCATTTTTTCAGTATCAAGTATCATCTGAAACCAGATAAATTAGTTCTCACTATTTTTATTATAGTAAAAAGAATAAGATTTTACAAAACATTCTAATTCTAATACCTCAGAAAGGCTTCTACCAAGGCTCTGGAAAGTTTGCTTTATTTAGTATATAGTAACTATATTGATAACGGCAGGTAACACAATAAGGGGTTGCAATTAATGGACAATTAATGGGCCAAACAGCTCCATGCATTCAGTAGCATCATGGCCAACAAGAATGAAATGAATCTCAGAATGTTTTTTTTTCTCTCTAAAGTCAAAATGGTAGCAATAGTCGCTGATTTCCTATGCCGAATCTAGCATCTCCTGGCCATTTCTTCAAGGCTGAGAGAGGTCATTTGAAGAGCTACACTGGAAGATGCAAAAGTCTTTCAGCGACTGCATCACTGTTCTTATCCTGAAGCTGCAAAGAAAAGCTTTGACACTCAGAAGGCTCAAATGAAACCCCATGGATCTGCAAACTATCTGGCTTTCAACAACAGAGAGCTGACAGAAACACAAGGAGAATTTCATTCTCTGACAATGCTGACGACACATGCCAGCCAGCCTGACTTCACTCCAAACACTAGCTGTAGGCAGCAGCTATCCCTTCCAGGGTATTTTTACTCTTCAAAAGGAAAAAAAGAAATTGAAAGTCTCAGTAGATCTCATCAGCTAGGGCACTGCTAAAGTTATTATGCTGAATACGAATTAATTTTTTATACCTTAAAGTAACTAGCAAAAGCACCTTCACATACAAATACTTTGATCTCCCTTACTGATTTTCAAGTCCCTTTCAAGGATAGGTAGGAGAGAGTCTGGCTGAACAGAATGAGGAGCTCAAGTGCTAGCAGGAATAAACAAGGAGTGAGCAGCAGCGACAGCAGAGGTGGCAGAGGGAAGAAGATAGCGGTGCCGTGGGTGCTGGGGCAACGGAAGGCAGAGTGGCTGCTGCCTCTGTTGCAGAGGTCTTTCTTACTAATTGACTTTTGAGGGAGCAAATAACTGCCGCTCTAAGTGATATCATAGACACTGTATAAGCTGTAAGATTTTTACCAAGTAGGGGTCCTTTCCATAAACTGAGCATTTGCACTCAAAAGGCCATTTCCAATGTACAAATATATCAAAGCAATTAGCATACTGCGCTGCATCTGAGAGAAGCGGGTATCTCTCTAACAGTGGACGTGGATACCTGAAGAGCCTGAGAAGTCCACTGTCACTCAGTCTGAAGGGAAACCTGTATTTTACTATTCTGAGTTAAGTTTAATTATCACAGCTCATAGAAGGGATGGTTTAAGTTCTTTTTCCTTAAATGATAAATGGGCCATGTGATAAATCTTTTATGAACATGACTATGTTAATTCCTGCAAGGTGCAAATAAAGCCTCAACAGCTCTGCCGCACCTTGCACAAAGAACCATTAGCTCTGCACCCTGAGAAGGCTGCATGTGCAGAGAATTAGCAAGGAGACCTCTAACTACTCAAATACCTGAACTCAACAAAACCTTGGAAACACACAGCAGTGGTTATTTAATCCTTTAACACAAGCCATCTCTTCCTTAACTTCAGGAAACCAGCACAACATAAGCTGCCTTGATTTGGATATTCTGCAAAATATTGTGACATGATACAGCAATGTTATTTGCCATATTTTAGTTTTTGTCCATTTTCGCTTTTAGAAAGATTTTAACTGCCCAAATACATGCCAAGCTTGAATATCTAAGAAAACACCTTCTGAAATTAGCATCAAAATAGCTTTAGAAAAAATCAAAAAGCACATTTGTCTTGTTGAGCTGCTGCCTCGGACAAAGCCAATCGTTAATACACTGCCCGAGATTTAAAAGCCTTACCAGAGAACAAGCTGACAAACCAAATTATAAACATACAGTCCTAAAAGGTCCTTCACCTCTGTCCAATCAATCCAATTATTGAGGAGAGAAAGATTCTCTCTAGCACATAGAAAACAAGAGCAGGGAAAGCTCTTTTATTATTTAAATAAAATAACTAAATTAACATACTAGTTACCACATTCATATAAATTCTTTATTAGGCAGTAAGTCACTAATTTTCTTTGCCTTCTAAAAGATCCCATTTTTAAGGAGTTTCTCTTTTGTATTTGGTACATCCTTCACTGACAACAGTTGTAGCTTACCTTTGGGTGAAGTAAAAATTACAAGTACAGAAGAACCAGGACTGGAAAAATTGATGGGCTTTTCAGCAACAGTTCCTCAGCAAAAGCAAACCTTAACAATGGGCAGCAGGAATGCTCTGTAACAACAGAATCTCTCTCTACCTTAAGGAACAGCAATTTCCACAGTTTGGCATCAATAGTTATTTGCTTAGAACCTGAAAATACAGCTTAACTCAGCAATCAAAAACACATTTTCACAAAACCCCACAGCAAAATGACCCCCAAACATTGTAGATAAAAGTGTATATGCAAAGAAAATAAATCATTTCTGATAGACATCTTTTTCTTAAATGACTCCTTTATCATTTTATCATTTCAAATCAGATCATCTTTTTATTTAACTATGCAATTATTTGGATGGTTGTATTCACACTAGCTAGAGACTGAAAGTCCAATTCTAACTCACAATCTAAAATGTCACTTCATAATAGGATTCTTATTTGAATAATAAAAATCATTTAAAAATAAACTAGATGGCATAAAACACAAGAACATATTTTTGAAACGATAGGATACAAAAGGAGATGGCAACATATTCAATCTTATATTTGTGTTTTGCAATTCCAAGCCTCCATTTCCCACCGTTCTAAGCACATTTAACTAACTTTTGTATCACATCCTTTCAAAAAATATAGTACAAAATAACCTAGTCAGGTTCACAATTGGTAGTTTCTTTTACAGCTTTTTTTAGACACTTACTGAATTCAGTGTCTTTAGACACTTACTAAATTTAGTCCTCAGCATCTCAACTTTGAACCTTCTTAACTACCACATTTCATTCTTCCTCACATGAAACCATGTTGTCTTTCAGAATGACCCCTCATCAAACTTAGAACTTCTCCCTAAAACAAAAACACAGCAACCAATTCAGAACCTTGTATACAGATTTTCAGTGTTTCAGATTCTTTCAGATTTTATAATCTGGCCTCCCGAAAAAGATGAAGATTTCACCTATCCTAACATACGCACACAATACATAAAATTGATGACAAATGTACACTGTGACATTTCTTTGATTTAATCCTAATCAATTTTGTGCACTTATCCTATCTAGGATACAATGCAAGTTAGATATTTTCAGTGCCATTTCTGTTCAGAAAAAGATGTGTTCCTTAGATAAGCAGTTACATCGAAATCATGTACACCAGCCTTCTTTGAACTTTCTAAAAGGTAGAAAAAAATAAATATTTCTGCCTATCAAAAAGAAAATATTAATGAGAATTATAGAAAACAAAAATGGTACCACAGAAAGTAAGATGGAATTCATAGCAACTCTAGTGCTTTTTCTACCTGAGAAGAAATAAAAATCACACTAGTTATCAGAAAGGAAAAGCTTTTATTGTTCAGGATTTACAGAAGTGTTTTTTACCATCTAGCCTTTCTTAGAATCTTGGAAACGCATAAAGCCAAGTTCCTCACAATGTGCCCAGAGGGTGACTGTGATATTCTTTCTTATACTTGCGTTTCTCTGATGCACGCCTGATGCTTCACTTAAGGGGCCTAGCCCAGAAGAAGGCTCATGAAATGCCACATATACTTATCTCATTATATACTGGCTTTTGGACCTTAATGGCTACAGTTGTTGCACGGTCTCTGATATGTACATTAAAAATGCTTTAATAACAGATTTTTTTTGAGAGAGAGAGAAATGAGGCTCCTGTGACTGTTGACGATTTCAGGGAAGAAGGGAAAAAGAGAGGGACAATAGATTTTGCAGATATTTACTATTCGATATCACTGAAACACAAAATACAAATGGTTTGTGAAACATGTATTACTACTTTCTCCACAACAAGATAATATTAAACATTAAATTAAAGATATAAATTAAACATAAATTAGAGAACTTTCACAATACGTAGCTGGACACAAGTACCATAAATTTCAGTGGAAGACAAGCTCATCAGACATGACAGTAACATAAGGAGGGACAGAGCTAAGCTCTTGGGTTCCAGTCCAAAAATTTTCAAACCCAGAGCTCTAAAGGGGTCCAAAGTCTAAATTTAGGTGTCTAAAATTAAAATGTACTGCCTGTCTAAGCCGTCAGCCATCTGTATCTTCCAGTTTACTTAAGAGAATGCATAGGCATTCAGCTAAGTGAAAACAAAACAAAACAACAACAACAAAAATCAGATGACGTGTTTATATACAGAATTTGGGTCCTTACTTGAAGAGTATGGGAACTGCACACATTCACAGTCACATTCTGGACTACATCAAATTTCTCAAAAGTTGAAACTTGTGCCTCAGACACAGCAGTTCCCTTATTATTCATAACAAACACCATATCAAATACTTAGTTTGAGAACTAAGAGGGCAGATTTTATTGAGGTTTATCAAGTAAGATTCTTCATTTACCATCAAGAGTAACACAAACAATCCATGTATCTGTCAAGCAGCTGTTCTCTTCCATATTTTTAATAAGTTCGTGGACTATTCCTTATCCAGTCTCTCCACCACTCCCCAGTTATGGGATCTATCAAGGAAAGAATACAGTAGGATTCAGAAGCTAAATATTAATCCTCCATATTCTCAGCAAATTACATTTGAAGATGACTGGAAGCTGTAGAACTGCCACTGTTGAAAGATGTAAAGAGAGGTTAATAGAATAAAGATATGCAGAAAAGTATCCCATTCCAAAGGGTAGGAAAGCAGTTATTATTTTTTAGTCTCTTCTTTTCTCAGTGTTTTGGGTAATTTTTAATAGAGACAAAATAGAAACCTTCTTGTTATCTTCCTCCAGTAAATGACTAACAGCCTGAGAGAGAGATTAGAAAGAAGAGATCCTTGATTAGGTGAGAAAACTATCCAAAAATTTCATTTCTTTTCTGTTTCTGCTACTCACATCAAAATATGATCCACTGGCCCACTAGTGGATTATAGTCACAGTTACACCTGCCTGTCTAAGGTGGGGAGCTTTTACAGATCCTAGCTACAGAATCTGCCTCTATAGCTGAAGCCGAGACGCTACAAGTCTGCACTTCAGCACCTGACGTATCAGTCAAGACAGTGATTAAGATAATATCAGTTAAAAATATTTTTAATGAAGCAGGAAACATTTTAATAATAATGAGGCAGATCTTACATGATAAGCCAATACCCACATGGCAACTCAGTAGGAAATCTCAGAAGTGTCCCTGCAGGGCAAGGTTCTTGATAGCTTCATGTCAGGCTTCATCTTCACTCCTGCAAGAAATGCCGTGCTAAAAAAGCCCCACAGCTGCAAGGTGTGATTCACTTACCAAACCAGGTTGGCTCCAGGATTTAAAAAAAAAAAAAAAAAAAAGGAAGGGGGAGGTTTCTTGGCCAATTACATTGCCAGAGCTTGTTGCTAACATTCACTATAAACAGCGTATTTTCCTATTTAAAAGAATGGAGGGAAAAAAAACCACTCAGCTTTATTAGATATATAGGGTTGATAACTTCAACAGTTTTCTTTATTCTCAAAGATTTTTTCCCCTAGACAAAAGGCAAAATACAGGACAAAAATGGAATACAAGCATTTTTTTCCCTACCAAAACAACTTCAGTGCTGTATGCTTTTATTATGCAAAGGTAAATCCCTACCACCTTATAGAAAAGCAAAATAGTTTTACAAGAGACTAATTAGTTGTAGTTTAGTTTTCTAGCTTTTTTGTCATTACACAAAAAAACCCAGCTTTTATTGAAAGTGTAAAATTATGGGGCTTGACTTTCATTTAGTATTGTGTTTTATATACTAAGTTATGCAAATAATCTAAAAAGCACTCAGTTCAACAGTGGCAAGTAGCTACTGTAAATATGTTCACTCATTTTAACCAAAGTAGTAGTCTAGACAAGCTGTTACTATATCCCTCCGATTTTCAGATTGCCCTTGCTTGAACAGCAAATCAATAAAATATTTTGGCAGGGCTGTAGCTTTCAGCTGGACGCTGAGCACTTCTTCACGTCTAAGACCACATGTGAATCCTAAGCAGACAGCACCAAGATATTTATAAAAACTTAGGCTGGTTTCACCACAACCAACCAGCTATTATTTCAAACATAAAAGCTCTTTATTCACAAAAATAAGCCTCTGCATGACAACACTGATGCACTTGAGGAACCCATTTGGACCTTGGGCCCCAATTAGAGTAATGCTTTCTGTTTTGCTGGTCAATCACCTCTAACCATTTCTCCTAGATTCCTGAATCCAAGAACTCTGGGGAAAATTCACTCATTTAGTTCAGCAAAAGGGACATCCCCACATGAGCACATTATGACAGGTCAGCTGAGATGACATTTTCCAAATGGTACCACACACAGCTTCCAGCTTATGTATGGAGCTGCCTGTGAGGGGCTGCACAGGGACCTTGGCTGGTAATGCACAAGACCATGAGGAGCTGCCCAGCACAAACTGTTCCCATTTTCTGCCCATCCTTCTCGCCCCAGCAGCAGCCTCCCTGCTCCAGGCCAGGGGGAAGCCGAGACCTACCGAACATGGTGCTGGCGGTACAGCAGGCGAGTGCGTGCACAAAATGATCAAGGAGGACAGAACCTCTAAAGTCACCAGTTCTTAAATAAATCCTCACATGCACATCCACTGCAGATGGCCACTCGGTCTCTCTCAATATTCAGCTTCCTGTTGGGTCGCCACAGCAGGCTGTAGGAAACCAACCTCGAGGGCTACTACCCACTTCCAGTTTACACCTTTTTCCCCCATTATTTGCAACGTAAAAAAAAAAATTTTAAAGATATCAAAACCATAACCCAGAAAACATTTACACAAATTTTAAAACTGCAAGTCCCAAATAATTAGGGCTGCAATCACAAAAGCACTTTGGTAGAAGGAAAAGACATCCTTTCAAAGGAAAAATGAATTTCGCAGTGCTAGCTGCTACCTCACACAAAATGCAGCCTACTTGAAGCTGAAACACGAGTCTAAAATAAAATTCATAACTAAAACCAAAAAGGCCATGAATCCATGAAAGAGCATCCTACGGTATTATTTTATGTCTGGATTTCCATTTCACAATATCATGAACAGAAGCAGTATAAGTATAAAAGCTCAGGGAAAAAATGCATTTTAGTGTCTTCGGAGTTCATTTTCTGCTTCCATAACAAGGTTATAAATGCAATATTAATTTCATTATGAAAGCTCCCATGCTATATTAATTTAGCTTCTAGCACTGTTTTTGCACCTTTTCAGATGCACAAAATGCTAGGAGATAATTTCATTAAGAGCAAAGATCTGAGACCGGCTACTATTTTAAATAGATTGGTGACAATTCAGCTCGGAAGCATGGGTATTTATTAATACGCTATCATTTGATTTTGATTAACACTGACACAGGAAGAGCTACTAGGCTCTACTGCCGAAATTACGTCATCATCAAGGCCCTTGTGTATTTGCAAAGATTGCAAAAGATTAATGACATACTTCTTAGGGAGATATTCAGCTTTAGCAACTTCACATAAACTCTAAAGCCAAATACAAAATGTAACAACAGCCCTATCCTATGAAGCTACAAAAGATTTTTCCTCAAAACACTTATTGACTTGCTGCCTTGGGCACTGTCCATAGCTCCAGTGGCAGTTCGCACAGCAGCGCTAACAGGTTCTCCAGCCTGGCCTTGATCCTGCAGTACAAGTTAAACCTGTAGGTCTCAGAAGCCACCTATAGTCTCTTTAGTCAGTAGGAACTTTCTTTCATAGAACACAATTATAGCATACAAATATATGTAAAATGAGTTATTTCAAAATGACTATGCAGATGTTTATAAAACTAGTAGTTATTATACTAAGTTTACAAATATTATATTTATTTTGAATGCTTCAATTCATCATGACTTCTGCAACTTGTGTATTCTTACCTCTTAATTGAGATGTCCTGACTGCAGCTATCATATATAAGCATACTGTCTTCTTCTGACCATGTTTTAACAGGAACTTTTCATTTCACCCTCACTCTTTTTCCTCATTAATAAGAAAAAAACAAAAAAGGTTTCTTTAAACCACAAGGATACAGCTATGTGACAAAAGCTGCTACTTTATAGGCTGAAGCAAATTTTATTCTTGATAGCTTGTCTTCTTTGTTTAGTCTCACTGTGGAAAGGGGCTGAAAATAAGTATTTCAGACAAGCTTTCTTCTATGAGTGACAATTACTCATAAATGAAAGCAAACCCAGCAACTAGTGTGCATGGCATCTGAAAGACAAACTCACAACAGTTCTGTAATACGCTAAGATTCACAGCATTGAGAATCAAGTGTGACTGGCTGCCAAGCCCATCCTTTTGGTATATAAAAAACATCAGGTAAATGAATTACCTGATATTAACCTAGAATGGAAATCGGAAACAAAATTTACAAAATAAACTAAGTGTGATTAAACAAAACATTTTTTAAAACCCAAAGGGTAGGAACACACAGAAAAGATAGATGCTCTTAATCTTGCTGAGTACACTGAATTGCTGGACAACCGGGTATGGAAGTACAGCATGAGTGATTGCTGCCTTTCAAGAGATTTTCTCTAGTATGAAATTAAAAGGAGGGACATCCCAGAACATCACATGATCAACCAGCCTGCCCACACTAGGGAACATAGCCAACAGACTAGTACTCATAAATTTTTATTAGCCTTATCAAAATGCAATATATACTGAATTATATGCTGTTTATTTTAGATTACACATCCAATTTATCAAGACAGTGCATCACTATTTCCTCTTTCTGAAGTTCTTGCAGTATCTCCTACCTAGTTTCAAAGGCAACTTATACAGCTACGCACAAAGTCATTAAAGAAAATACTAATGCCAGACAGACTTGAAATATTTCTGCACTTCTGCAGAAGCTGGTTGTTTCTTCCATGCTGGTGAAAACATGCACAAAGAAAAAGAACAAATAGCATTGTGAGTTTTCAGCTAAAAACGTTTGTCATATTAGGCTGCCATCTGAGCAATATAAAATGCTATCTTGCATTTTATGAGTTCTCCTCAAAAAAGACATATATGAACAGCATTTTGATCAAATGCCCTAAAGCTAATAAACTCCTCTCATATTCAGTTCCTACTGCAACAGCAAGAAGCAGCACAAATATTTCCTAACAGAACAAAGCATTTTACCACTGCTTATGAAGGGCAACACAACTGCAGCGTTGGATTTAGACAGACACATCTACTGGCAGGGAACTGCCTCCTCCCAAGGAACAGAAGGATGAGGGTTTGGGGCTGATTAGCAGCTCCACTTTTTCAGTTATGAAAGCAATCTTTTGAATTGGGGTTTCATAGTATAATTGTTAACAAAGTTAAAACCTTCTTTAGCACGTAAATCATCAGGACAAGAGTAAACTTTTTATAAATGTGATGCATCACATTTTTATAAATGTGATGTCTAAATGCCCTTCTGAGAAGTTGCTTGGTCTCTGCAGGACCTGTAGTGAGCTATTCGAGCACGCCAGGGAGCTATGGGGACTTTCCATACAATTCCCTCATTACTGGCTACTTGCACTACCACATAATTCACTGTAGTCTCTTCCTCTCTCTCCCAAGCAGTAGAATGATCCAAAGCAATAATGTAAAAGATTGAAGCATTCTTTTATAAAGCAGTAATCAAAGACTTATCAGACCTTGAGGGCTACACTCTGCTTTCTGTCACATTTAGTCAGCTTTATCAAATCCCGTGATATTTAAAAATGTACAAGGACATATGACACTGAGAAAAAAGGCAGTAATTTGTGGGCTACTAGCAATATATTTCAAATGAATGTGCTTATACTTTACTGTAATATGTTTCTTGTAATACTGTGAAATCCTGCCACTAACTTTTTCTGTAAATACCACAAAACCTCTTGTCTTATTTAACATGCATTATATGCAGTGACCCGATTTAACAGTGTAAGTTTTGAAGAAAAAAAGAGCTGTTAGATCCACAAATAAATAATATCACTTCTTTTCAGCTACACATGCAGAGGAACGTGCAGAAGCAAAATAGAAGTAACATGTCTTATTAACACCTCTTTGCAGCTAGTTATTTTATTTAATCGGATCATAAGCTTTTGTATTAGCTAGCTACTCAGGAATTAAAAATAAATTAATAAATAATAAGGCAACTTTCCTGTAACCTACAGTAGAAACGGATGCCTTTGCTAAAGGCTCTGGTCATTCTCAAAACAAAGATACACAAGTAGTTTTTCTATGACACTACAGAACTCATACTCCATTACAGAGAATTAACTGTTACCTCTGTTCATTGCTAGAGTAATGAATAGTCCCTCCCTTCTTCAGAATAACTCTGCGAAGTTTAAAAAATTGAATTTTTTTTGAGTAAATGTTTTTGCTATTTGTCAGTCGTCCAATCTTCTAAAACATGTACCTGTAAATCTGCAATTATACCTTCAACAGTCTCTTTCTATTCTTTCAAAAACATTGTAAACTGCCCAGTAAAAATAAACATGCACGCATTTACTTTATTTCACTTTGTACTTAAGCTGGAAGATCAAATAAAGGTCATGTTTGGCATCAACATCTGCACAGAAAATAGGTTTTGCTTTGCTGTTTTTATCTTCCAAACATCAGTAAAGCCTGTTCTTACTATTACATTTAAAGGGGGGGGGAGAAAAAAAATATATATATATAATGGACTGTAGACAATATTTCTAATTTCAAATTGGAAAATTTTAATGAACACCAAGCTGAATTTCTCATGGTATGATGGTTAAAACAAATAAGGTAACTACAAGTTATTTTGTTTCCTGGGGCATTCTTCCAGGTCTCTAGACTTTACCATATATCATTGAATCGGTTATAAATTTACCCTCTCTTAGGGGTAGGGAGCACACTGTACAGTATTGGGAGGGGTACAGGTTCAACAGAAATCTGTTTGTTTTCTCCCTTCAAACAAAGTATATTTTCCATAGTCATACCCAAAAAAAGAATAAATTGTGCCATCTTTTCAAGAAAAAAATAAATGGCAAAATATTTTTTGCACAATTATACATTGCACTATTATAAAAAAAAGAGAGAGAGAGAAGGGGAGTAAAGCAGTAATTCAGTGTCTGAAGCAGCAGAAATATTTTTTTTCATAGACATCTATCAGAAAGATTTAAAACACTTGGGACTGAATTTGAAATTTTCTGACAACAAAACATTTTGGTGATCACATATGTGAATCAAGCTAAACTCACTTGCTGGCCATCCACTGTTCCAGCATTTCAGCTTAAATTCTGCAGTGCTAATGTCAAGAAAATGTAGTTTATCAGCACAACCATCCCCTCTGAGGATATCTTCTGCCAAAGACTCAGAACTCCACAACTCAATAAAGGATATTTCTTAGCATCATTTTTCTAGAAAAGGAGGTCAATTTCTGTTCCACAGATTGGACAGGTACTAAAATCTGGGGGAGGGGATTGTTTGCTTTAAGTTGTAGACATCTTTGTTTTCTTGTTCCCTGAAACCATGTTTCTCAAACATTCTTCAATTACTCCTCAGGGAAGTTACAAGCAAAGTCACGGCTTATTCTCAGATTCTGTAGAGGAAAAACAGTTCGTAAAGTAAACCTTCTTGTTTTATACATCATTATAACTTCTGTAAGATAATAATTGAGGCACAAAACACTCACAGTATCATTTCTATCCAGAACATACAACCTACAACAGGCAGAATAAAATTGTGTGTTCTTCCAACCTTCCTTACAAAAATAAAAGTATATTTAGGGAATTAAATTTCATTATAATAAGAAAAGTATTCCATATTTTTTTTAACAGCTGTAAACATACATCTAGTGACAACTGGTCTCCGAGATATCTTCCTTCATGAGGATATCCCCCTGTTTTATAATGAATAGGAAAATATTTTTCTATTAAATAAGGAGAGGCATGTGGAATGAAAGCTAACAACTGGATGGTTCTTCGAGGAATTTTTTTTCCACCATTTTCACCAACACTATAACTTTGAGACAAAACTGGAGAGAAGAAAATGATAGTGGCTCTGTTTCTCAAATTCTGTATCAAAGAGCATCAAGAGATGTTCGGCTAGATACAACCATTTCATCAACCTCAGATGCTTACAGGTGAGCTGTTCAGGCACGAATGTTCATCTCCGATAGCACAAGTCAGTGATTTCTATTTCCACGTTACTAGAGGTCAACACTTCACTAGTACCACCTTTTGTGTTCATAGTTGCATAGCCCAGTCACCTGACCTGCTTCAGCACTGAGAGCAGCCAATCCAGCAATACTTCAACTGGATGCACATCAGGTTTTCCAGTACAACTACATATTACTTATCTTCTGAAATGAGTGTATCTACTTTTTTTTGTGGTCATAGTGCTATCAGGCCTGCAGATAAATAATACATCATATCAGAAAGGCACTTGCACCAGTAACTCAGGGCCTTCAGAACACACAAGTCCACTTGCCTCAAAGATTCCCCCATGTACAAGGAATAATGAAGTGATAAGCAATAAAATAATAAATGGCAAGTGTTCTTAACTACAAAAAAAATCCAGTTCAAACAGCCTTGGACCCTGCTGCAAAAATATTCTGTTAGTTCTCCCAGTCACAAGTCCTGAGATTCAATTCCCAACCTACTAGCTCCTGTCTGGCCCACTCTCCTTTGCCAATTCCACAGGTTCCCTCTTTGAAGGGTAAATGAAGACAGAAAAGTGCAGATGCATTAACTGACAGAAAAAGGAGCTGTTACAAAGGTGAGGGGACCTAGCCAGAGACAGCATCTTCCTGTCTTGTGCTGGAAACAGCACAACTGTAGGCTTTATGTTGCTACTTTTTCTTCTCTGTGTGCTTTTATGTAATGATGTTGGAAGTAATTTTTTACAAGGCAGAATGAGAAAAAAAAATGTAAATTATGTTGACCAGGAAGCACTACAAAACTCTACAAAAACTTCTTCAATAGGATCTTCTTTATTGGAGGATAATTGTACAGTTGTACAATACTTGTCTATTAAGTGACCTCAGTTGGAAATCTTAAAGATTAGGTCTAAGTATGATTTTAGAAATAAGAACATGAAAGAAAAAATAAATCAGTAAAGCACTTATGGGATCCTTCTGCATGAAAGGGATCTATATGAACACAAACAACTTCTCCTAACCTATCTGCAAATCTGCCTCCAAATATTTAGCAATGAATAGAAAAAAAAAAAAGAAGACTCCACCATAGCACAGATATGAAGGAAATTTTCCATTATAAACAGAATCACAGACAGATCAGAATTAGACAGATCAGATTAGAAACAGAATCACAAACAGATATATGCGAGTCCTATATATCTGAGGTCCTAAAATAACACATTGATATGAAGAAGCCTGAAGGAACAAATTGCCTATTGCTCCACACCTACTAAAGGACCTGACATTTCAAGTGCTTCTCACCCAGTAAAAGTCATCCACAAATACATGACTCAAAAATGCATTTCGTCATGCAGGTCTTCCAACAGAAAAGACATTACAAAAAGCGAAGTATTAAAATACCCTTTTTTTTTTTTTTGTGATGTCAAAACAATATACAATAAGCAGCTGTGAAAATAACACATGGGATCTAGGATCCTTGTGGCAATCTGTCACCCAGACCGGGACATACGCCATATCATATACAGCATCTCAGCTGTTGTTATTACTCTTTAAAATTCCAAATTTTCAAATTACCGTTCCAATCATGGAATTTAATTCTCAGTTCATAAATCCCCAGGTATCCTGGTGCACATGGTTCAGGAAAAAATTACTACTTTCCAGTGGCACTTAAACAAAGAAACAAGAGAAAAATAAAGAGCAACAATATCATCTTCCCAGCCTGCAGAGACTTCATCAGCCTGATTTTTTTCCCACATTATCCTCATGGACTTCTGTTGTGTGAACCACATTATGTATTACTTCTGCCAGCTTGTGCAGAAGCAGAAGTTTCTCCTCCAACTCTTATGCAGAGGTACTTGCAGAACTGCTGCTGCATTGATGAATGCTTGATCCTGCTTTCCATGTGTGTGTCTTAAAACACAAGAATTTCTAAAAATGTTTAGACATATATCCTACCCCAAAAATTAGGTTTTAGAGAGTTCCACCTTCCTGCAATCTACAACTCAAAATTAGCATTTACTAGCAGTATATTGTTAGGCAATTCTGAAAGGTATTCAAAAGTTATGCCATTTCAGGCCTTGATACACATTTATTCAGGTAAACCTCCACATACCAAGCCTTCTAGAGTAGCTTCCCGTGACAGTCTGGTCTTTTTATAGACTGAAGAGAGGTTAAGTTTAAAAATTTGCATAACTCGAGGCACACAACTCCTTCAAATGTCAGGTTTCCCAATTAAAGTTCTGTTAACACTCCAAGAGTTAAACAAGCACTGCCTAGTTGCATTTCTTTGCTGAAAGGGTGTTTTGGAAGTAAAAAATACCAACTGTATTATTTTGAAAAAAAAAAAACACAGTTAAGCAACCTAACAATTGGTGCTGCAAGAAAGGCCTCTAATCCAATGCCCTGACACTAGAAGTAGTCCATGGAAGGACTGAATTCTCTGTTACTGCTTAATATTTAGACAGGACCATTATAACAACCTTGACTTGATCTGCCATGTAACACAGCAAAATAACTCATTAAATAAATTGTACATTGGGAACACAACTTAAGCAGAATTTCATTCCTGCTAAGGCGCTAAAAATAAAAGAGAAAAATAGAAAAGAACTTTTCATTTTGATTTTCTAATTGGCATAGACTATTTTATCAGTTTCTATGGTAGTATCACCATGGCAGCTAGCCATTCTAATGACAAGCATTAGAACATGTTTCTGATAAGATCATAGCAAGGACTTAGAAACATGTTACATCTCCTGGTTATAGACAGAAGTAACAACTTTGTTATAGGACAGAGGTCACTAATGGCATCAGCAGATATCACAGTTAGAAATGCAGTGTTTCCAGCATCTAACTAAAGGAGATAAAACAATGCAGTGTCCTTACTTTATATTCTAATAACAGCAGTGCAAATACAACCAGTGTAACCAAAAATGAGACGTTTGCTCACTTTCTACATGGATTTTGTCTCTTTTTTGGTTAAGTAGTCAATAGATCTTGTTAACTCGGATGAATTGCACTGGAGCTTGACTGTATCATAAAGCCAAGAGAACACAAGTGAGAAAGAAAAACACCATAGAGTGCAAAATACTATGACAGATTTAAAAACTGGCGAGCTTACTAAAAAAATAACGTCCATTTGCTGTACAGGTGAAAAGGTTTTGAGGCACGATAATGATCAGAAGGCATAACTCAGCATGTTGAATGACAGAATGTAAACATATAATGTGAACCATAGCAATTTTGCTAAATATATCATAAATGATTTGCAGATATGCTTGTTCTTAACAAGAGCCCCCTAAAGGTATTCAAAAAAAACTTTTATCAATCAAATTTTTGCATTGTCTATCTTAAGCAGTTAGTGCTACACTTCAACTCTTTAAAACAAGTGTTTTCCATTTTCTTACAGGTACATTACAACAGCAATAATTGATCATTTTTGAAGAGCCTTCCTAACTGAAAAACAACTGCAATTGACTTAAGCTAAAAAGAATTGTTCGCTTCGTAATTTTTAAAACAACAAAAGCTGAGGAACATGGTATGTAAACTGATTCACCAAGCCTACTGCATCCAGAAGATCCGACTCAAATATACTGTATTTAAAAATAACCAATCCTAAAATCAAGATATACTGTAGGAAGACTTAAATGTCATAGGCTTGAGCTATAGAAAAGCATTTTTATGTCAATATTTAATGTGTACCCAACAGCAAAGGCTAAAGATAAACTTAACTGCACCACTGTTAAATACACATTGAAGTAGCTAGTCTAAAATACATGAATAAAAACAGGGAGGAGAAAACAAATAAACAAACAAAACCTACTAGTTTTAGATTAGAAAGCAAAATGAGTCATTCCTAATCTCATCAAAATGCAATGACAGAATGTCCAGAGCAAGTATTTGCCATTTAGTATTCAGGTCAAATTTTTGGACTTCATATGTGGGGATTGATAACATTCTGTTAACAAAAAGTGAGAAAACTCAGACCTCGTAAGAAAAAAAAAAAAAAAAAAAAAAAGGAAGCCTCAATTTTCCCTTTAAATTGCATTAGAATTTTGATTTTTGATATATCTTAAAGATATTTCATACTCTTGTACTGGAAGCTGAGATTTATTTCAAATTAAAATGCATTTCAAGTTTCTTAAAGATTATAAAATATTATGTAAAAATTATAATCCTTCATTGAAAGTTAATAAGCTAGTCCAGCAATGAATTCTTACTTCAAAAATAAACCTTGAATTTAAAACAATGAAAAGAGACTAAATGGATACACTTCTTAGAGATAAAGTATTTATAAACTGAATTCAATATGCAAGAATTTCTTTACTTTAAAAACATATTTGCCAAGGGTCCATCCAAGAAATATTTAAAAAGATAAGTAAAGATATCAGCAGTAGTATTCTGGGGGGAAAAAAAAGAATTACATCAAAACACTTCGACTAAAAATATGTAGAATAACCATAACCTAAAATTGTTATAATACCTAAGCAGTATTGATCTCGAAGAGACAAAAATCTAAAGGAAACTGAGAATAAGATTTGATTCACAATTAGCTTTGTCTCTTCCAAATACTTAAAAAACATACAAAGAAACAAAAAATACTCATCTGGGATACAGTGACGCTAGGAGAACTATGGAAAATAGCATCCTAAGTCACAACGTGTGCATCTCCAGTCCCTGCATGCTCATTAGGTTTCCAGTCTTATTCCTTTGCGCCAGCATTTGGGGAAGGACAGCTAAATAAAGAGACTGGAAAATATCCGATGGTGAAATAGCTGCACTGTTATACTTACAAGCATATACTAATTAATCTACCTTCAAAAAATTTTCTAGCAAAGAACTGAGAACAATTCTATCATTTTAATGAGTTTTTCTCAGTCATGTGCCATGTACTGTTTCAGCAAACAAACGACAAAAAAGCACATGTGGAGTATGACACCTATGCATCCTTCACTTCCCTCTTAAACGGATAAAATTTTATTCTTACAGGATATTCACAGAATCACAGAATGGTTGAAGTTGGAAGGGAGCTCTAAAGATCACTTAGAGGTCCCTTCCAAGCAGGGACAAAACTATGCAGACAATCTAGATAGCTAGGTTAGTTGCCCAACTTTCCCATTAGAACAACACTAACTCATTTTCCCAGAAGATCAATTTACCACCTAGTTCTGTGTTTTGGTGCAGATGTTTATGAATACATCTGTATGGCTGTGCTGTGCATATTGGGAACAAAACAACTATAAGTGAATTAGCAGATCACAACACCTTCCAAAATCCTTTTCTATTTCTTTCCATCCTCAATTTAGTGATAGTTGCATTTGATGTCTTAAGAACTAGCCATTTCCTTCATTAAAAGGTTACATTTAATTTTTGCAAAATATTCGCCCAAAGATATTACAAGAAATTCAAACCAAAGATTCAGATTTTACAGTATGTTTGGGGGAATGTGGGATATATTAAACAGAAGACATTATCAAAGAGAGCAAGAGTTGTGGTCTGCGTGACAAATATGCTGCAAGTCCTCTCTTGATCCTTCCCCTCTTCTAGTTTTACCTTTCCCTTCAGGAACACACCACAAACAATGCCCTGCTCACCTTAAGGCTACAAAAGTTACTGCATCTTAAGGCAATAATAAGCTAAAAAGCAGTGTAGGACAACACAATGATAGACATGTTTTTAAAGTTCTTTTGTGTTTCCAAGGTAAATAAAATATAATGAAATACCACTTTTTTCCCACTATAAACCAAAGAACTCTAACCAGACTAAATGAGATGAAAATACCACAGCGATGAAATTTAAAACAAACAGCTCAGTGAGCAATATGATCAATTAAAACATAAGCATTCCTAAAATACAAAAATCAAGCCTGCACCACATTCTTCAGGCATTATATGTTTTCTACACCTAATAGTTTGGCTGTGTAAAACAGATTTTCTAATTTTTATAATTTAATTGCAATAAGGGAAGCTATGGCAATGTGGTTGAGTTGGCAGGACAAGCATTTATACCCCAGCACATACACGGCTCTGCAGAGATCCTGACCTGGAGTCCACTGAAAGCCTGTTCAGTCCCTGCCTTTTTGTCGAGTCTGCCAACATGACTGCAAGGGAGACCTACCAGGCCTGACAAAAGATGCAGGGGCCGGCTCACTAAGGAGACCCTCTCTGCCTGCTCATTCCACGCGTACTCAGTCTTTAACATCTAGCTATTAGCATCCTTACCCAAATCTGCCCTGGTAAACCAAGACCACATTCTTCTAGATTCCATAAGCGCCCCCCTGCCCCTTTTTTTTTTTGAAAATGGATGCTGCATGAGTTAGCGAAAGACTAGTTATTTTTTGCTATATACACAGCAGATTTTTAGTCTATTTGACCTCGTTCTTACCCAGTCTGATTAGTGTAGGCATTAGAGGTATTACACTAAACACAAAGTTGCCATGAAGATGATTGAGCTTCTTAAAAATTGCAAACATAGGAACACAGTAGCATTAAAGATGATGATTCAAGAAAGTATCATTTCTATTCCACATCATCTGAATTTTTTTATATCATTAACTCCATTTCTGTATTCCACCCTGTAACCAGCGTTACTGTCTTTTCAAAGAGATACAGGCTTCTAACAGAAGGTGTCCCAGAAAAGGTAGCCAGGGTTATTCAACTATATTACACACTCACATGGAGAAACTCCAGCAACACATGCATCCTGGCCAAAATCTGGCCTTTATCCACAGAAGCAGAGAGACTGTTTAGTTAGTTCACACTAACAGCAGAAAACAGAGCCAGATACAGTCTCAACTGTTATCACACTAGTATTTTAACAGCACATCATAAAACAAGAAACACTTTGCCCACTCATGGCATTTCCAATCCCATATATACACACTTTGCTCTAAATCTGGGCCTTATCAACCTTTTCTAGATGTCATGTCAAAAAGATTTAATAAAAATTAAAATATGGGCCAAATTTATCAGTTCCTTGGATTCAAAGTTTAGAATGCTATGTTCCTGTGTTTCATCTTAGACATGATTCAAGTCATATATGTTCTGCTGAGCAACATATTTTCCATCAGCCCAGTACAAAATACTTGCCCTGATCATTCCTTTCAAATACTTGTCTGAGGTGCTGAAGGTCAAATGAAAAGTGGGAAAAGCTTCCTTCCATTCCTAATCAAGCACCTTATGTCTGTATAGCACACCAGAAACTGTAGCACTATTCAGGCCTTGGGATGGGATACTCGGGAGTTTATTAAATTATGACATTGTTATAAGCAGCTAATTTAAGAACACATCTGAGGGACACAAGAAGAGAGTGTTTCCCTGTCAGTGTGGAGCTGCCTGTGCCCACAGGGTCGGCAGGATATTGTGCATGACACTGACCAGCGATGAGGAACTTACTGTGATACAACTATGGAATTATAGGCAGCAGCCTATAATTCCTTTATTTTCAGCACTTTGTCATAGAAGCTCAGGATCTTTATTTCATAGAGATACTTAACAGATCCCTAGAAAGGCCTTTAAAAAAATCATTTCTACCTCCAGGGTAATGATAGGCATATTGAGCTTTTAAATTTAGATTATGTAAGGTAGCGTGCTTCTCTGCATTATGTTTTATATGCATAATTATATCTTACTGCACAGTATTTCACGCAATAAACTCTAAAGGATGCTTATTCACATAGATTGCTTTTTATACTCTTTCAGAGAGAAAGCGTCACACTTATATCTGATATCAATCTGAACGAGGTCGATTCCCCAGATACCCCGAGAGGTCCAGGAGCCACAGGAGGAAACCATTGCCTGCCCAAACCGGCCTCGGGCCCGAGAGGACTGGCCGGTGCGGCGGGTGAGTTCCTTCCAGCAGATAACGCCGCGAACGCCGGAGCGCAGCCGGGCCGGAGCCTGCAATGCAGAAGCCCTTCCCGGAGCTCTTCAGTGAGCCGAGGCGGGGGCAGAGCCGCGACCTGCCCGCATCCCCGCCACAAAACCCGGGCGCACGGAGCTTCTAGACGCGCGGGGGCTTCGCTGCAGCCGGCGGAGCGGCGAGGGCAGCCGCAGGCCGGAGCAACGCTGCGGCCGGGCCGAGTCCGCGCACCTGGGGCCCCCCGCTCAATGACAGCGGCCCCTGCCAGGAACCGGCCGGCAGCGGGGGGAAGCAGCGCTTACCTGCTCCCGCTGCACCTCCCTTACGGGCTTCCTAACCCAGCTCCATCTCCCTGCGAGCGGGGGCAGGCAGGCGGCCCAGGAGCTGCCGGCGCCTTCAGCTGCTGCTCTCCGTCACCGCGCTGCCCCCGCCCGCGCCGCCCGGCCCAGCGGCCGCCTCTCTCTCGCCCGCCCGCCCTGCAGACGGCTTCGGCAGACGGAGCGCGAGAGCCACCTCCCGCCACCGCCTCTTTCCCATGAAGTCACCGGCCGCAGGGCCCTCCCCCTCGGCCGCCCGCAGCGGTCCCGAGCGCCGCGCTCCGCCCCCGCGGCACCAGGCCCCGCCGGCTCCGGCGCTGCAGGAGGGCCCGGCCCGGGCTGCAGAACGNCGGCTCCGGCGCTGCAGGAGGGCCCGGCCCGGGCTGCAGAACGGCGGCCCCTCCGGCCGTGTCGTGCGCCGAGCAGCGAGACGGGCCCAGGAGGTGCCTCCGGCCGCCTCCCGCCCTGCGTGCGGCCCGGCTGCTCCTGTTCAGGGCTCTTCACCTGCCCTCGGTGCGATGCTTCCTGTTACGAGCTGCTCTAGCCATGACAGAAACGGTTACTCCAGCCTCCGGCAGCTGCTCCGAGCACCTCGCACGCGACTGCATTCTAGATCCGTTAAAACAAGCCCTTCTCGTATCTCCATTCCTCCAATAACACCTACATTAGAAAATAGATTAAAGGATATGCCTGCAAACAGACCTGAGTGTTCCCTTTTTCCCTACTTAAGACCACAAAAAGAGAAATATGCAAAACCAAGACAGGAGGCAGAATGTGTGGGTTAAAAACAGAGCTGGAGGTACAAGGATACCTGCCAAGAAAAGTCTCCTCCAGAAACACTGTGACTTCCTACAGGTGACAGGCAAACAGCGACAGATGTAGCAGCACTAAGATTTAAGAATTCATCAGATGAAAATGAAGTGTCATAAAATGTTTTGCACCAACTCCAGCACATCTGGTGGCATTGTACATAAGCACTTCCACGTCATTAGCAAGTGAAGTTTGATGATTAAAGAATAACAGATCCATTATTTATAGTCAAAGTCTCCAGTAGAGCCCCAACATCAACTGAGGATACTGTTGAAAGCTGCCCCAAAAAGTCTTGAAAACTGTAAACTTTTTTACATAGCTGCTGAGAAAGGCAAAAACTAAACACATTAGGGAAAAACAAAAAAAAAACAGCTCTTCCATATCTAACATTCTGCTGCAAGTGCAACAGATACCTTGCTTTGGTCCCATATCAGGCAAAGAACCATTCAGCCACTTTTGCTCACTACTATACTTTAGGTCCCCATAAGAGGACTTCCTCCAGCATTTCTTTACAGTCAACACTGAAGAAATGGGGCAGGGGGGACGCAACAAATTAGAATGGACCTTAAATCTAAATGGTAAACACAACTTGCAATATTCCTATCACTGCTAATATCAGCCTGCAAGGTCATTACAGATAGTGGATATGAATAGACAAACAACACTGACTTGAGTTTTCAAATAATAAAACCAACAGAACTTTTCAGAAGCTCTACCTTCATCTAGTAAACATACATAGTTCCTAAAACAAAATCCAGAATTCATCTCTGATATTTTCTGCGTAAGTAATAGCCCTTAGTCATTTTTGATGGTGATTCTGTAGCATTGTTTCTAATGAAAAAAATCTCTTTCCACCATTCCATTTAGGCAAAATAATTTAACATATAAAATTCATAGAAACAGTTTCAGTATTTTTCTGGAAAGTCTATAAAAGTTTTAACTCAAGACATAAATGGAATCTGAATTCTGTCTCAACTCCTTTGAGGCTGACTGCACAGACTCTGCTACTGACACCATGCTGCATGTTCAAAAAGCATAAAGCTTGTGCGAGGGTTCACTCCCTTCTCTCTCCAGTCAGTCCCTGCTGAGGACTGACTCCCTTCTCTCTCCAGATGAAAATAAACAGATAAAGCCACAAATAAACAAAAAGCCCAAACCCCACAGCCCAACTGAGATGAGGAGGAAGACATACTCAAGGCACAAATATCTTAGACGACCCTACATGAACTAGAACTAAGGGGAAATCACTTTAGTGATTTTATCTCATGGGAAAAACAAAAGCAAAAACCTCACAGAAATTGTAATTTTATATAAAGTCATCAACCCTTTCACTTCTCAATCCTATGCTGCTTGAAACATGTATACCAACAGTCAGTATAGGACCATGCAGGGCAGAGTACAGCAAAAAACCCCAGCTGGTTACCTCTACCTCTTTCTTCTAGATTAGGAGACTTATGCCCACAAGAGGTTGGCCATTTCCCAATTGTTTTTCAAAAAGTTTCTCTTATTAGATGCCACTGAGATTACCAGTACTTCTTACCAGCTGATTACTTTTATTACTTGTTAATTCTGGAAATATCTGCCCAACAAGAACACATTTTTCTATCAAGACAGCAAGGAAGTTTATTTCTCTTGTAATTAAAAGCAGATTATTAGTTTATAACTTAAGAACAGATGGTGTAAACCCTCCAGAGGCTTTAAAAATCATACAGTATGGTTCCTGGCATTCCCAAGCAGATTGAAAAGTGCCACCCACACAATTAGCAATATTTTTTTTTTCACCCAGCAGACAAGAATATTCTTAGGTGCATGTTTTGGAGGTAATCCCAGTAAAGTAAAGAAATGGCACACAACAGAAACACAAGCACTAAGGCTGGGCACTTCTGTACTGGAATCTACAGGAAATCTTCAGCGTCTTTGACACTTTTTGAAGAGAAATGAGATCACTTCAGATCTCTCTCAGGATAGCCGATCTAGGACACTTCAGCAGTATCTGACTGAAGCAGCTCATTACTCATAAAACGCTCTTACTGCTAACAAGGCTAGGCATGACAGAATAACAAGGTTAGGCATTACATAATATCACAAAACTATACCCCTGCGGGTGAGCAGCCTAAGACATAAACCTGCAGTGTTAACAGTACAGCTAAATTTGCTCTATAGAACTCTACTTAAGAGAGCTGTGCAGAAAAATGATTTATCCACTTCTATGCAACTGTCACAGCATGTAGAGAGGGTCTGGAAGTTGTCTGCGACAGACTAAGGTGACATAATTTTCCAGTTTGCTATCAATTTCAATAACCAAATAATCAGTGCTCTTAAAAGTAAAGAGCACAGCATTGTTGCATAAAAAACAGGGTTTCCTAGAGGGAAAGTTCACCTCTTAGGCAGTAACCATGCTTTTGCTTGACACGTGAGGAGCTGACTGACTAGCAGAGAAAACATATTTACATGAAAAGAAAGAAGGAGGAAAAAAAAGGGTGCGTGTGTGGAAACTCACAATATCTCACTGAACAAAAGGCAGAGTCCTTAGCATAAATTTTAAAAATCATGCAAGAAGATATTTGGTTATAAAACAATGAGAGTGAGCCCTTGAAACAGTCAATTCTGGACATAGGGCAATAATTTTGTAGCAAACCTTATTTGAGCTGTCTTAAGAGGGAATTATTCTTGTGCTATCATTACCACTCTAAGACAGGATATGTCCATTTACCAAATGAACCAACAAGAATGGAAGAATACCTGACTGCATTTCTGTTCTCTGCTGAATTGCAAGTTCCTAATATATTTTTCACATCTATGCAAAGGCACAACAGTACTGCTCTAAAAATCATAGAATTCAGTAGTAACCTTAGGATATTTCATTGGATTAGAAAAGAAACAAACTACTACTTTTAATAAATAAAAGCTTTTACAAATTCATAACAAAATAAAGCAGAGAGATATCCTACTCGGTCTACAAGAGCCTTTAAAAGGGAAAAGAAAAAAAAAAGTAATGTCTCTTCAAAGTAGAAATTATGTCAAAAGTAATTTAACACTGAAAACCAAGATAAACTTTCTTCTAGGTTATTGTGCTAAATCTGAGAATTGCACCTAAGTAAAAGAACAGAAACTACAGAGATCCAGAAACACATAATAAAAACTACTACAGGCAAAGAAAAGAGAGGCAAGGTTGGTATCAATCATGACTTCTATTACCCTCACAACTGAGGTTCAAAGGAACATCCCGCTAAAATGAACCCCACTGATTTAGACTCTACTCTCCCTTACAAAGGAATAACCACTTGAACTCAAATTCACAACACACCTGAGACCAAAGATGAATACAACGATAGGACAACCAGCCAGCTCTCCAACTCCCAGAACTGCCTACTGGCATTACGTGGCAAATTTTCACTGAAATGTTTTTAAGAATAAAAACATTCCTAATAAAAGTAACCTATCTACCAATTTTATATGCTTTCATAACAGGAAAATACTACAAACTGTTAAAAGACTGCCTTGTCAAGAGAAAGACTCTGCTTTATCTCTTCAGCATAGCAGTCTTAAGGGTTTGATCTAAGGTGCAGCATTCTTTATGATATAACTTTGAACACGAACACACACATGCATGCACGCACACACACACTTTCACTGCTAAAAATTCTTTACAGGTCTCCATCAGGCTTTAAGCACATACACCTGAAGAGAGAATTAAAAAAGCAAAACAAGAGCGCACACACACACACACACACACACACATACCACCTTTGGGAGCTTTAACTTTTTTTGACTCATCTTCCCTCAACAGTTATTTATATATATCTTATTATATTATCTTATTCTTTAGGTTATTTGCCTAAAATACTAACTTTAACATATCTGCCATATGGCAACATATATGCCATATAAATTTATGGCATCAAATTTATCTCTAATTCAGGAAATAAATTGTCTCTCAGGTCATCTGCATTGTGTCTTTATTTTCTTTTGCCATCACATTGACCTGAAATACCCCTGATAGCCAAAAGTTTTTGCTAAAATGTCTGCCAAAGAACCCGGAGAAATTCATTGCCTCCTTGCTCCCTAGAGAGGCAGTGGCAGAACTGCTGTGTGGCAAGCACAACCCATGTGTGGGGTGTGCTGCCTTGTCTGTTTGCCCAGGTGTTGACTATTGGCACAGCCCCAACCCAATTCTGCCAAGTCCCTGCCAATTCTCTCCCCCAGTACAGACCAAAACATAGAAGTCATGCCCTGACCGCTCCTACCAGTAAGGATATAATAAACTTACTCAGTACTAACCGGTACTTAATGTGCCCCTATTTAGGGCCTGGCAGGCTACATGCAGACCAAAGGCATCCATAAAATACATCTGAGCTACAGATCCCACAGAATGGGCTGGTATCCTCCAGATCAGGTTCATTTCCTATCCAAGCAAATCCTGTAGGACTTTCACAATCTATAGGACCTGAGAATGGCAGCTTTTGCTGACAGAATTTACAAGAAATGTACCAAATTTACTGGAATTGTTACCTAGACAAAAATCCCACAAAAAAAATCGAGCTATGCATCTGCCAATGGCAAAACAGAAAAGGGAGAGTACCTCTGGGAAGGAAAGCAAATTAAAAGTCACTTTGTAAAAGTCAGAGCAGTGTATGACCTGGAGATCAGCAAATATGTATGTATTATGCAGGAGAACGACACATTAACAGGTCTGATTGTGACCCTGTTAAAATCAATGGAAAAAGTTTCCTTGGATTTACGTGGCATGGGATTAATCTCTCAAATGAACAGGCCTCTTGTATGTATTAATTTAGAAATCTTTATTACAGAAAAAGCTCTTTGTCCCTCCACAGGCTTTTATTAAATATAATTGTCACATCATTCAGGATATATTTGTATATTTGTATATTTGTATGACACCTCACAACTGAGCTGCTTGGATAGATATTCCCATGCAATGTAATTGGACATTTTTTTTCTTTTCTTTTCCTTTTTTCAACATCTCTTTAGACTGACTTAGTTTAAACATTTCTCCTGGTAAATATTTTTGGTATCAGCTTGAATTTTTTTTTCATATGATAGCTATCATTGCAAGCAGAATTTGGACAGACAAGACTAAAAAATTTATAATTAAAAAAGATACATATGTCAGTGGCAGCACACACAGTTTCACATTATGTCCTATATTACCATGCAAAGATGTTACTTATTGACACACATACCCAGCAATGCACAGCTGTGCATCAGGTTATGCCCCTGGACATGCATTCTGAATAACAGCCATTAGAAATGAAAGGTCCTCAAGAGAGGAAAGAAAAGCACAGTTCTGCTGGTTCAGTAGAAAATTGATTTTCTGTGAAGTGAGATTCTGTAGTGGAAACTTTTCAGAATGATTTCAGGTAAGGCCAGCCCTTTTATTTTTTTAATATTAACCCTAAAACATTATAAGTTTGAGCCAAATTGTTCTCTCACCCACATTTTACACAGTCCCCAGTACACTCTCTCATGAAGCTGACTGCCCAGACCACCTCCATCCTATGCTGGCAGGAAGTCATATGTACTTTTGTTTTATTAACTCATCAAAATAGGAAGATTCACATTCATAAATTGTAATAGACAGCAGCTAGTGTTAGCAAGTACTAAACATTTCACATACAAATGCATTGCTTTACCTCTGCCTTCTCACACATGCCAGCACTTTTACCTGCCGTAAGAGCAGCCTGATGGCTAGAGTGCTAGCGCGGTGCCACACACACTACACACGCCGCATGCAACAGCTTCTAGCTAACGCTGACTGACTGGGGTCTGCAGTTCTAAGCCCACTACAGGACAGTGGGGCTAATGCTGTTCCTCACAGTTCTGAAGAGGGAGTGAGACTATACACACATCCACACGCACACATCCTGGCTTTTAGAGTGACTCCAAGAAAAAGAAATCCCAGATATTTAAGAGGATTCATCCCAGGCTAGCAACTACTTGTGTCTTATGGAGGGTTTCTCACAACACGCTGCCACACAGGTCCCAGCATACACAGAGCACAACACTGGCACAAAACATCACAGGGAACTGGCCATAACACTGCACATTTATTCCAAAGGTATCACTATGATAAATTTGGAGATGTAGGTCACAGCTGTCCATGGGGACTCTTTTTTGAGATCATTATTTTACTGGAGTTAGCATACAAAAGAATAGTATGAAATCAACTTGCTAGGCAGCTTCACTTTTAGAGCTTGGGTTTTCTGGGCCTAGAACTGCCACCCTACTCCTCTGAGACTTCCACATTGTTCAGAACCTGAGCAGGGGGAGAAAGCAACACAAGCCACAGGAGAAACAACAGTGCATTTTACACAATGTTCCAGAACAGAGTGAGGAGAAGCATTTGCTGCTAAATGAAGGAAAACCAGACAATGTGGTTTACAACTACTTGTATCAAAATGCACCTTCTGCATCTATCAATGGGGAACCATACAGTAAGAATGACATCCTCCCATGATATATCCTTATTAGACTGTACAATGAGCACTACAATGAGTTCACCTACATTGATTCTCCATCCTCTTCCTACCTGTTTTCTTCCTCCCACTAGATCGTAACCTGACAAACACATGAAAAAATTTTTCACCACAGGCAAGTTCCCAGCCCAGTCATTCACTCCACAAAGGCCCACACAAGCTGAGTAAGTGTGCAGGCTTCTGAGTCCCTACTTGGAAACTCATCTGCTGCCCTTCTCCGGTATCTCAAGAGACTTGTAATAGGAAGCATTTTTACAGCTAGCCTCTATATTTGAATGATTTTTCTCATAAAATAAAAGATTTACTTAATATGTCTGCAATTATTTGTGCATGATCTTTTCAGACTTGTGGAAAGCAAATTCTAGTTTCATTGACATAAAATGATGAATAATACAGAACTGAACTCCCACAGGTCTCATGAGATGGGCTGTAGAAGTTTCTTTTGCTTTCAGAGAACTGATGTGGGAAAAAAATGAGAATGTCATATCTGTTATAATGTGAAAATAAAAAAAAGATGCATGGTGGGTTTTCTGACATACTAATATTCAGATCTCTCCCTCCCCACCAAACATAAATTGATTGCATTTTGTTTTTACTGTTTACTGGGACAGCAATGAAATAACTCATTACATTTAAGCCCTCTGGCTTGAAGTACAGCCTTCGCCATTCTCTTTATATATATTATTATATTTATATATATTACATTTTCTCACTAAAATTTTTCTCAAGTCAATATGACACAGAAATCTGAAATTTGCTGGCAATAAGGACCTTGCAAATAAAATTATATTCACTTTTACGAGTATGATGATCAAGACAGAATCAAACTCCCTTCCAATACCAAAAAGTACTTCATGAAAAGAGCAGAGTTTATGATAGACATCCAAGAAGATACCTTCAAAATAGGATATCTTTGTAAAAGGAAGTACAGCTGCCAATTTGCCATGTACTGATGAGAAATGCAATAATAAAACATAGAAAAATGCTTAAAAAAAACTAGAGAAAACACACATTCAATACATATAATAGCTTAATTGCTTGGCCGTATTTCCCTGCACTTTAATGATACTGAAAAGAACAGAAAATTGGAATGGCTGTAAAATACTTGCTGGGAAATTATAGAGGTCAAAACAGTATATTTCACTATCAGCTTTCATAGGCATTATGTAACTCATCTGTAATCCTACCTCAAAGCAAAGACTACATTAATGTTTTATAAGGAGTTGGATTTTTTGGCCTTTTTTTTTTTTCCCCTCTCAAAAATTACCAGCAAAGTTCAAGAGAAATCACATTTGCAGATATTAATTCTGATTCATTTTAAGAAGCTTTAAGTGTCACTGAGTTAGTATCTACTTATTATAGCTCACCATCTCAGAAATGTTTTCTCCTGGGTATGGCAGCTGTACTATGTCTCATAAGCTTCCATCTACTCTCACAGGGATCATCACTGTTAACTCCATCTCATTTAATGAGCCTTCAAAGCAAAACATTAGCAAGCAATATTTTTATAGCAATTTATCCCCTACTATCTACAACACATTTCTCCATGCAACAAGAATTTACCTTAATGAATAAACTGCGAACTTCTCATTAATCAAATGACCTACTTCACTCACCATTATCAAGCAGAACAGAATATCCAACTATTTTTTGTACCGCAGAAGTACAAAAATAAACAAAACACATGCACTAATTATCTCTAGCTTTAAACCAATTCCCCTACAAACTTACCACAGTTTTTGCTGTCCACAAGTGGACAGTGTTTTTGTTTTTTAAGCACGAGCATAGGCAGTCTATCTAACCATAACTGCAGGAGTCTAGCTATAGTTTTTAAGCTTTTCCTTATATAAGCACTATACAGTCATATTTCTCCCATCTGAACTTCTTAGACACTTAAAATTATATCACACTAAGTCACAGATATAAAAATATGATACAAATTTTGAAACAAAGTATTAGGAAGTGCCTGGCGAACAGATTCTTTGTTGTACATCTTGTAACTCCAAAATGGGAATCTGAAGCAGAGAAAATTTGAAATCTTTTAATAGCAGTTAATGAATATACAAGTAGGTTGTAATTAATTAAACAGATTTATTGCTTTTTTAAAATTTTCTGTTGTACTATAATCTTCCTTTTTATCTCATTTTGTTCAATCCAACTTTTCTGACAGCCACTGATAGCAATAGCTAAAAATACTGCAGGTTTTCCTACAGAAAACCTTATTACAACCAAGTGCTAAATCCAGTGGTATGCGCCAATCTGATGATTCACATCTCTTAGTTCATTTTAATCTCCTTTCCTTTCATGTTGAGAACCTGAAATTGTTCCTTTACCTTCTTTCATGTGCTTAAGACTAAGTAAGACAAGCTGGGAAAGCTATGTTGGCTGTCACTAGCATCATGGTGCTGTTGTGATAGGAGGCTTTAACAACTTATAAGCTCTCTAGAGCTTAAGCAAATAGAAAACCAAGGAAGGAACAACTCTCAATAACAATATTTCACTTGCCAAATAGTGGTGAGGTCTAAAACGAAGGAAGCATTCTGCTTCCTCTCTCCTCCTGCATCCTTCCCTACTATACTGAAGACTGCAGAAATGAAAGAGGAAATAGTTTTCTCAATTTTAAGCAGTACGTTAAACAAAACAACCAAAAGAGACATCCAAATTTAAAATTTTTAAGTTCTTGACACCGTGGTTTTTGGATTTCCTGCTTACACAGAATGACTACACTTACGTGTGGTCACAACTAAAGTTGCTTTGTTATTTACAGTTTCTGTTATTTGCTCAGGAAAGCTGAAAAAAAAACCCAGACATACTAGTCCTTTTTTCCACTGTTGTGTTTAAAGTAAGTAATTTAAAATTCAGTCCAGCTTTATGTGCAGCATGTGTTCTGGTACTGACTTAGACTCATCTTGGGCAGAGAAAAAATGTTTCTACTATATAAATGACAATACAATGCAGTTCAACACATCTCCAGTAAGCTCAACGTGTACTGAAATTTAACATCCTGATTTTCTAAATTGCTGTGCGGTCTATCAAACATCTGCAGTTGTCTCTGATTTAGTCTGTGGGTACTTGAGTAACTTGAAAATTCCTAGAAGTGCATTTCTTTCAGCATTTTAATACTGCTGAACCAAGTACTATACCCTTCAGACAGATACAGTTTGGTAGGTGCTGGGACCTGAAGCAATTGATATTCTTTGACATTTGCAGACTCACTGCAAGCTATCAAAGTGTAACTACAGTCATAATGCAAACCCAGTTCTCTCTCATTCATGTAAATGGGATGGGAGAAAACAGGTACATGATATACTAGTGTACAGTGCGTTTTCTGAAAGCAAACCTAGCTGTTTTAGGCATTTATGAATTCCATAATTATGAAATTATGATTATCTGTACTTATGAATACTGTATACTCCTTACTGTAACCCCCGAAAAATCTATATCATATAGTTACCCACAGTAAGTAGGTTATCAGTGAAGGTAGGAGATAACAATAACATTTCTTCATAAAATATAGCGCTTGGTTTTACAAAAAAGCTACATACAACAGAATTAGTTTCTGACGGTGAAGACTCAAAGTCTCATTTTTCAATATGCTGCAATGAGGAGGAAAAAAAAAACAACAAAAAAAGCTTAAACACTGAAATGTCGAGTGATTGTCAAGTTATATTTATCCACCACAATACACCTATGAGAAAACATTTGAATAAACAGATGGTGTTGCCATTACTACTAGAAGCTGCAGAAGCAAGCATTTTACTCTGAAAGTGACAGATATGAGGAACAAGAAAACTACATGTAGAGTCTAGATTGCGGGGAGCAAAACCATACTTCTATATCTCAGGTTGTTTTATTCTTCCACTCAACAGTTCTACCACTTGAGTTGGCTCGATTCCAGAGAACTAAATGAAAACTGAATATTGCTCCCTAGTTCTTACTGGAATTTCAGAAATCCCTGCATTCCCCACTCCTTTGCTTCCTCCCTTGAAACCCCTGGGAAATTCAATGTCCAATTTGTGTTACTTCACCAAATAATTTATGTAACTGTAAGTCTACGTAAAATAGATCATCACGCCACATCAGGAACACTGAGGCCACTAAACAGCTATCATTTTTAGTCAGTTTGACTTACTGATCTACTAATATGTATTTTTTTTAAAGTTGTTGTTTGAATACTCAGTATCATTACCTTTGAAAACACCATTTACTCTCTTTCAAGGAGTATTTCCCTTACAAGGTATGACTTTTACAATTACATATGCTAGGCTGTCAACCTGAAATAAAAACTCATAACAAAATGTTAAAACACTTGAGTAAAATAGCTTGGCTCTGTCCTCATGTAAGGCCCCTGGGTGAGAAAAATTCACAAATCAATATGTTGCTGGCCCAGTTTGTTTCCATATCTTGTATTTGTTTATACTTATATAAATATATTACAAATATATATATAAATATATATATATTTGTTTACATATCTGAGCACCTCTATGCTCTCTTTCCCTGAAAGTGCAAAGTAATTCTATTTTATTTGCATTACACATGTCTATGTCAGAGTTTTGTTCTTTAATGAACCAAGTGAAAGAATAGATAGCTGCACTTAAATGGAATCTTTTGCAAGGTACAGAGCTAGCACTCTCTACACAAATACTAATACCTATAACTGATTTTTAAATGAGTTTATGACAAAGGAAACACACTAATATGATCATTAATTCCAATGATACAGTAGTCCTTGTGCTATTTTTTCAAACATCCTCCAGTTTATCATCATTAACAGAGACTAGCACCTATGACATTATCAATAATTCAACCAGCAAACAAGATGAGTCTAGCTACTAAAACAAAAGGATACACCAAATAATAAGTAAACTGAACTACATGTTCAGTCTGCAGTAAAATGCAAATAGCAAATTACTGTTATGGGTACAAACCATCTAATGGTATTCAGCCAAAGAGTTAGCTTGTGAATAGTTTTTAAAATTACTTCAGCGAAGTAAAAAAAACACAGTAGCCTGAAAGAAGTCATCTAACAAGAGAAGGCAAGTACTGAAGGCACACAAATTGAGACTCCTATCCACTCCTCTCCTGGAGACAATATTTCTCCTATTTTTAGTGTTTCCTATAGAAACACTAGAGTCTGCTATTTTTAGTGTTTTAGTGTCTTCTGTTTAGTGTTTTAGTGTCTTCCTATTTAGAGTCTCCTATTTTTAGTGTTTTTCTTAAAGACTCTGCTGCTGGAATCCTAGCAATCATTTTACAAGAAATGCATTCTGACAGAAGCTTGAAAATGCAGAACAAGTGAACCTTATAGCCTGAAAAAATAGGAAGCATAAAGGAAAGTCTGTCTTTTTCTTTCTTAAAAGCTCTTATTTTCTGAATTAATTCCTTGAGTAGTGGGAGCTAAACAAATATGAGCTTATTGCTCATATCTGACTTTTCACTGTAATCTCTCTAGAGCAGATGTAAAGCACATCAGCAGTTTTACACAGAAAAATGTACAATACTATTTTTACTCCTGCATACAGTGGATATTCTTGCTTTTCAGGAACACTAATCCAGATACTTTAAAAGTCATACTTTCAGAGAGAATGCCTCAACATTTGAGATAATTCCTATTTCATGCATGAAATACTTATATTTTACCACAAAATATTTTTCTTTTACTTCCCCAAAAAGACAGCTTTTCTGTAAATAGAAAACTGCCTTTCACATGAAGAAAAAGTTACGTCACCTGCAATAGACGTATCACAGGCATTAAAAAAGGAACGTAACATCAGACTTCCTTAAGGAAAAGATGATGCTTTTGTGTTCCCCAACATAGCTGCTTGCTTTTAATTATACAGGCAATTGAAATTTGAAAGGAAAATGTAAACATACTATCTACCTGTACATTATTATATGACTGGACAGGGTTTTTTTCCTCAACACCACTAGATGGTGCAAGCACACTTGCAAATCTGCAGTGCTCCATTCACCCTACCTCCTTCTCACTCAAAAAAAAAAGAAAAAATAAAAGAAAAAAAAATCACACTTGGCAAAAACAGGAGACAACACAGCTGGAGACTGTTTGGATATCTTATCTTGTATAACTTATATTTCTCAGAATAGGCTGGCTCATCTAAACATAATAGTTCATTCTCTTATTCCCTTCTTTGATGTTTCTTCTAAACAGAAGGGAACAACAATGGCTTACCTGAAGGAAAGCTAAAGAAAATTGGTACTAAGATATTTCAGTAGAGCTTAGCCACACACATAGAGAGGCTGAGCCTTCCCTTTAGTTCCTTGAATGAGCACATCTTGATTAGTTTCACAATGAGCTGTGATGACTTTCAAAAGATCCTTTCCAGACTTCCAGGAATCATTTATTACAAATTAACTTAAGTAAACAGCTAAAGACCAAATGATTTTGGCAATGCTAGAGGAGCACCCTAGGAAATTCTACGCTTACTATGCTCACATCCAGCAGAAACAGAAGCATGAAGTGTATGGTTACTCCAAGATACACTTTCTAACATCATCAGTAAACAAGATTATAACAAAAATCATAAGTGCACTTAAGCCTACAAGAAAAAGGAAACTTTGGCTAGCCAACGTTAGAAATAAGTCATGTGGACAATGTAAATTTTCTTTCACCTAGTAGACGTCAAACTTTGATTATTTAATTAGTAGGTATGCGAGATAATGCACAAAAAAGCACACACCTTCATTTCACAAAAAGGAAACCTCCACCCAGCCAAAATTATCCTCCACAGGAACAAAAGAAAAAAATACCACATAACACATATGGTTATGAAACAGGCTAGGAACGGCTGCTGGAACCATGCGAAACCCCCTACAGAGCACACTGCTGTGAGGCAGAAAGCTAGCTTAGAAAACAGAGGTAGAAAAAAAAATAGGTTGTGCCCAATACATTAATACCCACGACCTGAAAAGTAAAGCCAAACAAAAAGGCTGGAAGCATCCTTGATGGAATTCCACTAGGAGATGACAGGACAGGATCTTTCCTAAACTAAGCACAATTTGGGTGAAAAGATTGTCAGGCTGCTAGAATGGGATGCTGGAGAATCGGGCTTGTGACTTTCTGTATAGGAAAGAACACTCTTAGAACACATACAGCATTAGGCAAATGTATTTTATTACTCTGAATCTATTTACTGTTTTTAAAAATCAGCGATCAGGTCTGTAACTCAGATTACCAAAAAGAAACAGAACAAACATAAGAAAGGTACCAGAGGAGTTATTAGGCAATAAGTACTTAAGGTTTAGCTAGACGAGAATCTTTCTCACTTAAGGACATTCAGAAAACAATACAAATATTAAAGGATGGCATAGCTATAACACATGGCCTTGTCAGCACAGCACAGCAAGTGGCCATGTCACTAATACATAGTACATATCACTGAATCAGAAGAATTGCTGGCTAATCCCTGTATTGAGAAGCAATTTATCCTGAAATGAACTACTATGCAACTTTCCTAAGTATCATACGTAAAGGTGATACAGTCACACGCTTTTACATGCTTTAGGTGACCTTGCATATGCAGGGGGGTTGGATTAGATGATCTCTAGAGGTCTCTTCCAACTTTAACAATTCTGTGATTCTATGATTATATGTTAGCAAAACTACAATTACACTGGAGAATTTCCCAAATCTAAACATAAATCATCCTGCAGAAAAATTAAGGTTGACAAGTCACATTGCTTATATCGTATGCTCTCAGCTAAAGATTATACTCTAGTTTAATAAAGTATCACCTTCAATATCTTTACCCTGAAATACTGCAAGTCATGCCAAAAACTACCGCTCTCACTCAGAATAAATCCTTTTCTCCGAGATGGAAATGCAACCCTCAAGATCTGCCCTTGGTCAAGTGTTAGATACTTTAGATGTCAAATTAGACCAGAACCTAGTTCTGATTAGACTCCTTTTCCCAAATAAAGATGCTGTCACTTAATTGCAGGTTAGCCTTCTTCCTTTCTTGTTCAAAAGCTGTCGCACGTGGGACAACCCTCTCTTACAGCAGCAAGGGCCAGCACACTGAGGGCAGGGAGCGGGGGACCTAGGAAGGTAAGCGCAAGGGACTCCAGACCATTCAGGATGCCAGGATCATCCCGATTGCTGACCCCTGCAATTTGCTATAAAGGGTTCTTTGTTGCACTGTGAGTGCAACTGCACGCAGTTGTCAAACCCCAACCTGCTCCTGTGGAGATCAGCCTTCACTTAACAAAAATTTAGAAACTGTCACACCACAGACAGGGTGCTTTCCAGGCAGGAGCATGGATCCAACTATGACCTAGATTTGCAACCTAACAGAAATGGTCCCAAAGCCTGTTTCATGATCCCCCCAGACCAACTGACAGGACATCACATCCAGTACATCAGATCAAACAGAGGTTGGAGGCAAGAATGCAATGCTTGTGTGTCTACCAGACATCCCACCCCTTATGCATTCCTCAGGTACATCTCATTATAATCACCTTATCCACTGCTAGCTTAGGTAGGAGGACACAGAACCGAAAGTTTTACCGATTGCTTTAATTAAAAAGTCAGTGAATTTAATTAATCCAGGTAAATGCTATTCTAAGAACTATAATACTCTCTACAACAATAAATAAATAAATAAATAAATGTTATGATAGCATTAAGAAGCATTTGCCCAAGAACACTGTATTCACATATTTTAAAAACACAAAACTTATTCTGCAATAATTTATGGTTCTGCAAAGTAACCAAAAGTCATTAGCTTTGTCTATTGATTTCACAGAATGAAATCCACAAAACAGAAAATGCACTTGGCTTTGCTTGAAAAGATTTTATAGAAAAGAGTGTATTCTCCAACTAGGGGTTGCGGTTAACAGCAACATGTAGATTTAGGGACACCAAAGACCTGCCTTTACAAGTAACTATAACTTATTTTGAACAAACACAAATTAATCTCTTCCTTTCCCGCCCAATAAGAGTGCTGCAGAAGACAAATAAATTCATCCAGAAACTGTAGAGTTTGCAAAGAGTTTTGAGAGAAAGTTATTCTTTCCATCTAGCCAACAGTACCAATCTTTGTGATTATTACAATCAGAGACTATTTATTTTTTCTTCCTAAAGAACTGAGAGGAATATACTGAAAGCAAAATCCTACCTAACCAAGAGGGAAAGTCAAGGATCCACACAGAATACTAAAATATAGCAGCATTAGATGCATCTATCTTCACTGGTATAGGCAGTGTCTAGTTTGTTCAGATATCCACTCAGAAACACAATAGGACTTGTTGACTATGGATGAAAGTTACCTCTTATAATACTTATCATTCATGCTACCAATAGTATAATGGAAACCCTTTATGATCTACAAGAGTGTAGGGAAAAAAAGTAGCAAGATATATGGCTTTTTCATCACAACCGAGTGCAATATTATTGGCTATTGTATCTGGCATTGCTTTAGAGAGGCATACTATCTCTATATTAAACATATGTACACAATATATGATTTAATTGAAGATCAGAATTAGCAAAATGCCTCATGCGTAGTATTTGAACCTTCTACTGGGAAACAAAAAAAAATTTCAACTGCAGTTGAGTTGAAGAATAGGGTTAGTCTAGAGAAGGTAGCCAACTCCCAAGATGTAAATTAACTTCAGATTAAATAAAAATATGAGCTAATAGTGGGATTCACATTAAGTGACAGGTCCTGTAATATGCATTGGATTTGTCTGACCACCTAATTCAGCAGGCAAACAGCAGTAGTTTGATGATAAAGCCAGTAAAGCGGAAATGCTACATCTATTTCAAAGGCACTTCTGCTCAAGTTTGTCCCATAATTAGGCTCATTTACTTGGAAAAGGGGAATTGTGAAAATATCTACTGACATTACAACTCTGGCAGTTTTACTGGGGCTCCTGAAGCTAGAAGGAAATACAGAGGAGATTTATACCCTCAGCTGTATTCACTTTGCAGTAAGAACACCAGAGAAACAGGAACTAGTTATATTATTTGTATAGTGGGACAAATATACTTTTTACATGTTAATTTATAACTATGTCTATAACCTGACTTTCAATCACATACAAAATCTCAGCTAACCGACTTATTGGAAGAAAAATCCATTCTTTACTATAGGACACAGGAATACTACCTTTGTCTCCAGAACACCCAGGATTGAGGAATAGGAAAGCACAACACAAAAGAATCACTATATACATGTCTTAACATTCTTCTCTATGTGCTAGTTAATACTGCAGACAAGAAACTAGCTAGATTCTTATTCTGAGATGCCACTTCACTGCCATGGAGGCTCTTTCTTTATGCAAGGGTTAGAATCATTGGATTTAAAACACTTTTGAGGAATATTTTTCTAGTGCGATATTGCCTTCATAAAATTTCCCTCACAAGAGCAGAATCTGTAATGTATGTCTGTATGCTTGCTAGAACATTAGTTCCTGTTACAAGCAAGTATATTACAACATGCTCCAGGAACAAAGAGATTATAAAATTGCAAAACTACCTAGATACTAAGACTATAGTTCATACACTCCTTTGTATGAAAGGAAGCTTTTCCCTCACCTTTCATAGAGAGATTAGCTGTGATGTGTACCTTGACTCAAATGAGCATAACCATGGACACTGCAGTTAGTGACCTAAGCTTCTGCTACATACTCGATGCATATGCTAATAAACAGAAATGTGCCTGTCAACTCTCCATGGTAAAACCGTGTTTCAACTTTGAAGTTCAAGTACACTAACACCCTTAAAAGAAACCTCACAAGCAGGTGCAGAAACTAAAGAGCTGTTGACATATCCTTCACCTCTCCTTATCTGTACAACTACTTTTACAATACTTAACACTGTGTCAGTAGCAGATGGGCAATACTACCAGCATTTTAGCAGCTTTGTCTTTCTTGCAGCAGCATGGCAAAAGGCAACATGTTACACCCCTGGTCAGTGTTTACACAACAGTGCTAAGATTCCACCATTTTAAAAGCAGAATGATGTAGGTCTTTTTGCTATACTATTTTCAAAGTCGTTTCTAAAAGATCATGAACCATAACCTTCCTGGAATAACAGAACATACAGACCCTTAGAGGACATACTGTTTCAACACGTAATCTATTGTTTGCTAAAACATACCCTTGCAAAGCAGGGATTTTTCTTTTCATAAATCCAATCACAGGAGAAAAAAATTAAACAAAATAAAATAAAACAAAATAAAATAAAATGTATATCAACATGAAAAACCTAAGACCTTGGCTTAAGCCAGCCTTTATTATCCAAGAATTTCTTCAACTACTCAAACACACATTTCGCCAAACATTCTTATCTCTCAGCTTCTTACATATTTCAAAGTGATTCTTTTCCTATTCTAAACTTTAATATATATCCCTCAGATCTTCAATAGCAATCGCTTAGGAAAAAGAGGAAGGGGGTTGGGCTTAAGCAACTATTTAAGTAGCTCTTTCGAAGCCGCTCAGTAAGTTTCATCTCAATTATGACTAAGGTGTTAATTAGGTAGCCAATGTTAACTGATGTAAATTGATTTTAATTGAAAACACATTTACAATACCACCTTGCTCTTCTGCGAGCTTCCTAGTTTGCTAAAATTTGATTGAAATATATTTTTTGATTTAGATTGCTAAAATTTGTTGATTTTTTTTTTATTCCAAAACCTCAAACTTTGGCTCTTTAGTATAACTTGCCATGACATGGTCTAGAGATAAAGTGATTAGTTGCTACTCATGACAACAGCACAATTGCTTGAAATAGATGGGTGAAGTGACCTGGAAATACTGTTCATTGCTGACATTAGAAAATAATTTAAAAATAGCAAAAAGAGCCAGTCAATCCTCTCTTTCACTTATATAGACTATTTTAACGAGAAGAGTTGAGATGCTGGGCATTTATAAGCTAATTTATGATTCAGCAAGCTAGAATTTAAGAGGCATAAGTCATTCAATTTTGCTCCCTTTAAAGTAAAACATCTTTTCGCTGCAAGTCTTCAGTGAAAAAGAACTCAGGTTGGCAGTACCTTAAGACCTTCAATTCAGGATTGTAATGAAGCCTGAAGTCTTTTCCACAGAGGTTCACATTATTTGTCACTCTTTTACATACAGATCTCTCTACAACAACATTGCTGCTGAACACAAGAGCAAGCTTGCTTCAAATTTAGGACAGATAAGACAGAAAATAACATAAAGACAACACTTTCTCTTTTTTTTTTTTTCCCTCAAGAATCAATTCCTTTGCTCCTCCCCTGGGAATCTGCAATTAAGATGTTTCTCATAAGCCTCCAGTTCACTTCTCACACAGTGCTGTGCTGTGTTTCTATTGACTGAAATCAACTGCCAAAATATATTATCATGAAGAAAACTATTTTTTTTTAAACGCAAATATATGTCAAAAGTTAAATAAATTAATAAGGAACAAGAACCTACTTCTATGGTATTTTTTGTTCAGATACAAACTCTCAGTATGACTATATTTCAGAAGCTTCTTTATCCTTATCTCTCTGTAAGTTAGTTGTGATAATTTGACTTCCTCATTGTATCATATGGAAAAAAATTAACTTCATTCCTCTTGACGCTTTACTCCTATGACCCTGAATGCCTTTCTTTTCTGCCCAAAGTAGTTTTGTTTGCTGTTTTGTTTTTATTTTCCAGGCTGTATGAAGCAATCCTTTTCTAGAAACAATGAGCTATGAGCTAATGTATTTATTTTCCCTAGTATCACTGTGTTTTCTTTGTGTTACATCCTTCAAGAAAAATCAGGTTATTTATTTATTCTCTGCAGGACGCCACCACATTTCCAGTGTTGGACATTGCAGTAAGAAAGAGTACCAGTTTCAAGAGCGGTTTAAAGGACTTTTATACCTTTATCAGCCCTTACTGCAATTTGCCATCTCTTCAGCAATCTACCTAAGGTAAGTAAAGACTCATTCCCCTATTTTTCTGTAGTATATAATATATGATTTAAAAAACTAGTTATACCTTATCAGTAGAGTTCATCTTTTGATATTTTGTATATAGCATTAAGTAGTAAATAATATTTTGCTGCCTATGGATGTCAGCTTTAACTTTCTTCAAAGTCATACTCAAAGTTATTCCTTGCAGTCTAGCTGTTATGCCATGGATGAATGCTGAAATCTTCCTCTTTTTGGAGGATTTCTACAGAGGTCCAGGAACAGTGGAGCACTGAGACTGTAACTTGTAAGTTGATTAGCTCCAGTGTTCAGTTACAATAAAGAAACTGCTATACATGTGACTTCTTTTTTCTAAGTTTGTGCTGCCTTTTCATGTTCTTCCTGTCTTATATCCATGTAGTGGAAGACTCACAGTTACTGCCTATAGTGCTCTCATGCTGTTTTTCATAGAACTGCAGTAAAATAAAACTTAAATTTACATGTAAGAACTTTCTCAAAGATTATTTCAAAAACTAGAGATGAAGTCAACCAAATGTGATGCTACACAAGATTTAGCTTCAACCTAGTGAAGAGATAGGTGAACCTGTCATGGATAGAAGTCTTAGCCACATTAGTTGAAGTTAAAGGGAAGAAAACCCAGGCTAAGGGCTGTCATTACAGTTTTCAGTCCCAAAGAGCTAAACCTGTAAGTACCCATCCACAGTTCAGCAAGTTAAAATTTATTATATTTATTTTGGAACATCAAGTCTCCTGTGTTCACTTTTTCCACTCATAAAAAAAAAAAAAAAAAAAAAAACACACACACACAAGGCAACATGTGTCAAATGCTCTGTACACTGAACTTTTGCTCTCTTACGATAAGGTTTTCATGCTATTTTCCAAGTATATGGCAGTAGCTTTAAAACTATAAAGCCACAGAGGCAAAACTGATTCTATGTTTTTGCAGATAAGCATCACAATACTAACACAGTGAGGAAAAAAATAGAGAAAAGGTCTGAAAGCTAAGAGTATAGAAATCCAGTTTCTTATCAACATAGTTCAAAGGAAGTATTGATTAAAGACTTAACAACAGTTCTTTCAGAAAATAAGGAAATGTCTATTTCTTTCTCACATAAATAATTCCCTTGCATGAAGGCACGTGAAGAAATGGCAATGCAATACGTTACAATACAATAACTACTATATTTTAACAGAAGGCATGTGCTTCAGAACAGCAAATTACGCATAGAGTACATTCAGGAACAGTTTTGCTTAACTAGCAGTCACAGGTTGTATCATTAATTTTGTTTAACGGTACATTAATGCTTAACCAAAGTTATAGCAAGAACGGAGACAGCTGTGTTTTCAGGTGGCCCACAAAGTAAGTTTTAAGGCTTTATGCAAGTGTTTCTTACGTAGAGAACTTTGGAGAAGATAAACAAGCCAATTCTCCACTTTCTTAGTTTACCGATTCCTGGATAATCTCTGTGCATCTCTGACCTATGAACTATATCATGTTATAATTATATCATATCTTATAGGAATAAAACATTGGGATGGGCACCAAAACGACTAGACCCATCAGTTCCCCCATGCAAACATGTAACCAGCTGATGGCAAGAGGTGTAATCAGAGGAAGACAAAAGCAAGAAAACAAGAAATAAAAAACAGTGACACAGGAACACGTATACATACAGCCCCCTTTTTCCTTATTTCCCTACATCCTTATTTCTCTACCCAAAAGCCACAGCAAAAAAGGGTCATTTATGAAAAAAAGTTCTAAGGTGAAGGAGAAAATGAGGTGTGAAAACCTTGCAGATGATCATTCCAGGAACTATTCTGAAACACAGACCTATATATTCAAGAATGCTATTCTATATGCTTTAAGAATCTAGTGTTGGCTAAAACACATACAGGAAAAGAAATTTACTGTCTTTTTATTACAGTTTTTGAGAGACATATGGCAGCCAGGTTGCTACTCAGGTGCACAATGCTGATCACCTGGTATTCCTTCCCACACCTTCACGTGCAATGACTAATCCCTCTTTCTCCAGGTGCTCCAGAAAAACCATAAATGCTAACATGTTGACTCCTATGCACCAGTCACACATTTCTGCGCAATGAAGGCCCTGATCATTTTCCACTGTCACAAACAACTCAAACCAAAAAGTGATATATGTATACAAAGCAAAAACTTCGGAGGTTGGTGTTTTCTTTTCCCTCAGCCATATACCTGTTCTCCAGTCCACTGCTAGTTTTATAAGAGTCCAAAACAACCACAAGCATTGAGATCTCCCAGAACAAAGGCAGGAGGGTAAGAGTCCAGTTTGTCAACGCTGAATGAATTTGTAGACTTCCTTCATAGGAGGCACTGCGTGTGCCTCGGCAACAGAGCACATTCCATGGAGAAAATTGGTTTTTGAATCCTCAATTTTTCCAGTTTGGAAGACTTGTGGATAACTGCAAAAAGGATAAATTCTGACCAAGTAAGTAACTTCAAAAAGTTTTGAGCAGTCATAACAGGCTTTCTGTAAGTATTTAAGAGCAGGGGTCTGACAGGGGTCAGAAAGTTTCATCAGAAGTAACTCAAATGGGAAAAAAATGAGGAGGGGGCAGGGACACAGATGGAGGGGACAGCAACAAAGACTTTGCTTTGTCTCATCAAGCTACACTCAATAAGCTGCTCTGTGAGACACAGCACAATATAAAAGGGAAGTGCAAACCAGCTATGTGCCCACTCCTTCTAGGCTACGACCGCAAAGGAATGGTACTTATTGATAATTTCAATGAAGGACCACCTGTATAGACCATTCTGGCAAAAAAGGGGAAGAAAAACTACATCTCCTCCTCATCTGTTAAAAGAATAAACTCATTGAAAAAGGTATTCAGTATTTCATCTCACTGATATTGTGTACACATTTTTAAGTTGCTTTCTGCCTACAGTTATGGCTCATGCAGGTCTTTCCTCTATTTACTTTGCTATCTATACAACCTACAAAAGCCAAAGAGCTGTCACCCATGAAGGCTAAATAGACATCTTTGTGTCATGAATATCAAATACCTCCTGTCAAGACAAGACTTACACAGAAGCTCCCTGTGAGCTCGCAATGCCTAAAAGCAGTTATTCATCACAAAGAAGCCGCAGTGCAATGCATATCATGCCTCTAGATTAGCCATCAGGAAATAAGTTTCTCTTCTGAAAACAGAAGGGATATAAAAATATTAAAATAACTGAATTTTAGAAAGATAGCAATGACCGGATAACTTAAGGGGTATTTTAGAGTCCCTCAAAGCTCTCTATAGACTAACCTATAACAGAATGCACAAGATGCTAACTTTTAGAAAAGAATGCTATCTTGACATCTGTGGCCCGGAAGCTAAAAACATAGTCTTCTGCCAAAACACGCAAGAGAGTATAACTTTTTTTTTTTTTAGTGTTTACAAGTAAGCCTCAAATTACTGACTGATTAACAAAATTCATTACTTCTACATCAGTCATACTAAAGAGGCTGATACTATGTCTAAATAAAAAAAAAATCCTTTCCTTACACATTTCAGCAACCATGACTTCCACCCGACTCCTTCAAATCCTGCTGCTTTCCTGGGGAAAGTTATATTCCTTCTACAAGCTAACTGAAGGAATAGATGAGCCTGTAGAGATCATGAGGCTTGTTACTGCAACCTACATTTCTAACAGTTTCTTCACCAGATGTGGGACCATCAGCAAGCCACCACATACTTTCTTTTTCCTTTTCTTTTTTTGATTGTATTAACCATGAATAATAACAGAATTTAAATCTGAATATATATTTAATCTGTAGAAACATTGCAAAGGAAATATGAATATATATGTGGAATATGTGTATATATAAATGTGTATATGTGTGTATATACATATATATATATGTGTATGTGTGTGTGTAAACCAGAAGAACAGAGGGCAGAATGATGTGACACCATGCAAACTATAGGCAGGGCAGCTGCTCTCATATAATGGAGGCGTAGCACCTTATAAAGTTACCTGAGTGACCTTTGAGATCATCTACCTCCTGCTGCATATGTTGAGAAACATCTAAATAATTTCCCCATGTTCAATAAATGTTCATATCCATGCACTTGTGACTAAATTCACATAATTTTAACAAATCAATCCAAAATAATTTTTTCCTTATTCAGTATCAGGCTTTCCTTGAAAAAACATTTACTGCTAGATAAAGTTATCAACAAAGATAACTTGTCCAAAGATAATTTTCCATATGTCTGATAATTGTCAAAGGGTGCAACAACATTTACCAGCAGTATGTTACTCGTACAGCCTGTTGGGTATCAGCGTACTCATATGGCCTGACACCGTTCAGTATGAAACAAAACACTGCAGCAAATCAGCTGTCACTTCACAAACTGTTTTTATAGCCTTTGGCACTAATCAGAGACCAAACACACCATCAGCCTCAAGAGTTTGCCTCAGAACACTGAAAAATACTTATTTCAAGTCTCAGGTTAAACTTCTGAATTCTTGATTCTTAAAAAAGATCTATGTTTGGTTTTTATGTAAGATGTGATTAAAGAATTTCTTTTCAAATTCCTCAAAAATATCTCTGTTTAGTGTAACCTTCCTCAAGATAGGCGAAGATGAATTATTTTCTGAGGACCTTAGCTTTAGGTTTTAATGGCATATTGTCATTTTAAGAACAGCTGGAATAGTAATGCTAAATTCACTTAAAATGCACTGCTGAGGAAAAGCAAGCCCTCAACTACTAAGGGAGCCTCATCAGTGCTCTCATGGTTCTTCCTAAGGCACCTCATGAGGAAGCTTTGCTCACATGAGCCTTGCGAGCTAGCAGTCTCTAAATAACTGGGTTGCCAAAAAATCTGACATTTCTTCCAAAAAGTAGATTGCAATGACCTTGAGATGCAGCTAGGAGCGGCGAGAGTGGGGAAGATTGACTATGGGGAAAGTAGATCATTCACAGAGAACATAGTCTTACCAAAGACTGACCAGGCTGGCTGGGAGAGAATGTAGTCTGCTGAGTTAAAAATCAGGTGCTAAGGAGGAATTGCATGTATGTTTTTTGCAGACTTCTTGTATGGAGTGTATAGAGTTAGACAGGTAACAAGCGCAAGGCAAAGCTAAATACTTATATAAGCATCTATCCTTTTAAGTGTTAACTGATTGCAGAGTTTTTTAAATATACCAGCCTTCAGCTTACCCACAGCAGAGAACTCTGTTTTCCATGTGTTTCTGCATCCTTTTCTGAGCAAGTTCTTCATGGGCTACAAATATTTTAGACTCTGTTCCCATATAATTTGATCAACAAAAAAATCTGATCTCACTTGAAAGAGAAATTCGTTCAGACATTACTTTCTATAGTGTTTTTGAACTACATCACCATAATTTTTGAAAAATCTTTTTAAAAATGCACATAACAGGATTTAACTATAAAATACTATTTGAGAACTTTCATGGGCAGTCACCAATTCCTCAGCATTTTCTTTGGGTTTAACACCTTGAAGATTTCTCCCACCTACCCCACTGTTAATGCCAAAACACATGCAGTGCAACTAGAATCTTAAAGCAGAAAAAAATCATTCACAATCCCACACAATAGGTATCATATGTTCTTGCTTTTCTAGTCCTCAAACAATAGCTGTAAGATGGAATATTTCCATACTGTAATCATAGTAGAGAATAAATCAAAGAGGAAGGAAATAAGCTTACTTTAGGAGAAATCCCAAGCATATAAACTTGCAATCCTTCCATTCAACAGAGCTAGGGGGTCTAGCAAGGGTAATCTGGACAAGAACCACTTGGAAGTGCCAAAACTGCACCGAAAAGAATATTTTTCTCCTGTTCCAAAATGTTCTTCAAAGTATTTTTTTTTACACATTTGAATCATCTAGATGAAGTCTGCTACAAGTCTAAAATAGTTGACAAATTTCAGGAGCAAGGTATATATATGACAGGACACATTTCTTCCTTGCCATAAGAAAGCAACTTGAACATCTAAGATTTTCACTACCTTTCCCCAATCTTATCCTCCTGCTCTTCCTAAGCATATTCACCTTGAAGAATAAGGAAAATATTATGTAAATCACATCATTGCCTTCCGCAATTAGAATTCCTGGACGTCAGACATATGAGGCAATTATTTACTGAGCTGCGCAACAATATCAGTTGGAGAACCATGCAGTGATCTGCACTGAAATCAATTGTTCTCAGTCCACAACAAGTTCTGTGTGTTTGACCTTTATACATATGCAGCCAAAGAAAATCAAACAACACACCTCTGTATGTATCTTAGAAAACCCGTGCCTTCCTTCTTTCCATTATGAATCTAAAATTTTACTAATGTGCTAAATTTTAAAGAAGCCTTACACAAAGTTTCCATTTTTTTCCTAATACCATCTCCACTTCAACTTACCATTGAAACTACAGATGTGCTTTGCAAACAAGGTACCAAACACTGCTGTTAAATAAAACTACCTACTGGGCTGTTCAGGATGACTTCAAAACCTAAGGGGTATTATTTTGTTCATTACAACACAAGGTGTATTTTAGCCATTGACTTTTCTCCAGCAATTGATAAATCTCTTTCACTTTGCCAGGAGGTATATGCAGGTCCTATAGGAGGTCCCAATGCTCTCCAAAGAGATCATCTAATTAACTCCTCTGAGTGGACACTTTGTGGAAAACTATTTATAAACTACAAGGCCTCTGCTTTATAGTTTTCTGCTCCCATTTTAAATGCGAAGGTTCCACTTTGGCCCGTTAACCAACATCCTTTTGTGGTAGTCCTCAACTAAGGTTCCAAATGCTCCAGACCAATAGAAAGGCTTGGGCTTCCAGATGCTGTTGTAAAGGTGTACAGAGGGGTACACCTTTAGTACAAGGTGTACTAAACACACCTTGTGCTGTTATTGCTGTCACTGCCTTGACCTGTAAGATGACATTTTCAGAGCACATAAAAAAAAAAAAGCAGATGCCAAAGTCACTTAGTAAAGTCTCTTTTAAAAGTGTGTTGTGCAGAATTGCGTTTTACAGGACGTAAAACCTGCTCATTTACTCACTGGACAATGGGGTGGAATACTTTTTTTTTTTTTCCTTAACACACCAAGATATACAAGAACCTACAGCATTGATAAAACCAAAGGCAGTCACGCCTTGGAGAGGGAGGAGACTTCCTTTTATTAATCACCTGAGGTTACGGCAGAGATCGCTGTGCTTTCACTGCTTCCTCAGAACCGTGGGTGCCGACACCTCACTCCTTGCACAACACCAGCCACACAGCGCACCGGTACCTGGGGGTGCCGAACCGCTCCTCGCCCACAGGGTCGCACGTGGGGCCATGCAGCTGTGTGGCAAGAAGGCACTGGCGTCCGTGTTGCGGCACCGCTGCGCGCTTCTACTGGGGTCTCTGCTGCTGGCAGCTGCAGTGGCGCTGCGCAGCGTCACTGTGCCCTCCCACGATGGCCGCCCAGATGCCAGTGGCTACCCCCGCTGCCGTGACCGCCTCTACTGTACGCTCACACTCTCCGCCGACAGTGGCATCAACTGTTCGGCCATTGTGCGCGGCGACACTGCAGCCCTCCAGGCGGCTGCCCTCAGCAGGCTGGAGGTGGCCAACAGAAAGGTGCCTTGGCTGCCCGAGGAGTACCTGAATCTGACGAGGGACTGCGGGTACTACAAGGCCATGCGGCGTTTCATCGAGTTCCCGTTGAGCCTGGAAGAGGCCGAGTTCCCCATCGCCTACTCCATGGTCATCCATGACAAAATTGAGATGTTCGAGCGGCTCCTGCGGTCCCTGTACGCTCCCCAGAACCTCTACTGCATCCATGTCGACAGCAAGTCGTCGGCCACCTTCCAGAAAGCTGTGCGAGCCATCGCTGCCTGCTTCCCCAACGTCTTTGTGGCCAGCCGCCTGGAGAACGTGGTCTATGCCTCCTGGTCCCGGCTGCAGGCTGACCTCAACTGCATGCAGGACCTGCTCCAGAGCCCTAGGCCCTGGCGCTACCTCCTCAATACCTGCGGCACCGACTTTCCCATTAAGACCAACGCTGAGATCGTCCGCACCCTGAAGCTGCTGCAGGGGCAGAACAGCATGGAGTCCGAGAAGCCCTCGACTCTCAAGCAGGAGCGCTGGCGGTACCACCACGAGGTGACACACACCATCTTCCGCACTGCTACAAAGAAGACGCCACCACCACACGGTTTCCCCATGTTTACAGGCAATGCATACTTCGTGGCCGCACGGGCCTTTGTGGAGCACCTCTTCCAGAGCCACATAGTGCAGCAGTTCCTTGAGTGGGCCAAAGACACCTACAGCCCCGACGAACATGTTTGGGCCACTCTCAACCGCATGCCCGGGGTGCCGGGGGCCGTGCCGTACCACAGCAAGTTCGAGCTCTCAGACATGAATGCTGTGGCCCGCCTGGTCAAGTGGCAGTACCTGGAGGGCGACATCAGCAAGGGCGCACCCTACCCGCCCTGCACCGGCCGCCACCAGCGCGCTGTCTGCATCTACGGCGCCGGTGACCTGCCCTGGATTCTCCAGCAGCACCACCTCTTGGCCAACAAGTTCGACCCCCTGGTAGACGAAACCGCCATCCAGTGCCTCGAGGAGCACCTGCGCCAGCGGGCTCTCTACGGCAACGCGCTCTGAGAGGCAGCGCGCTCTGAGGGGCAGCGCGGCGCCGCCAAGAGGACCAGGAGCCCCGCGCCCACCACCTGCCGCGGGCGGCTTCGGCCGGCGGTGCCGCGGGGACGTTGGAATGCGCAGGAGACCCTCCTCCTGAGGAGGGGTCGCGGCGGGCGCCAGCAGCAGCACGGGATCTTGGCGCGGCAGCGCTGAGGAGAAGCAGCTGGGCGAGGGGAACGGCCGCGCGCGGCGGGTAACGGTCGCAACGGTCGCGCGCCGCGGGGCGGGGGGAGGGAAGGGGTAGCAGTCGCAAGGGCTGCGCGGGGCGCGGGTAACGGCCGCGCGCGGGACGCTGAGGGTCCGGGGGTGGGGGGGGGGCGCAGCGCGCGGGACGCTGAGGTGCGCGGGAAGCAACAGGGTGGCGAGGCGGGGGGCGCGCGGGCAAGCCGTCCTTAAGGGCCCCTAAAGCCTTTGTTCAGACCGGACTTTGGACGGGGGGCCCTTTCGCGTTCCCAGCCTGCACCTACAGACTGTCCTCCGAGGCAGCCCGAGGGCTTTTCTTCCCCCGCTCATGCAGGGAAGGGCAGGTTAGGGCCCAGGGTGACTCCAGACCCTGACAGAAGTAGAGCTGAAACTTTGGTTAAAGCACTTGCTTTCCCCAGGAAGCACCGGCCCTGTCAGCCAGGCCCGACCCTTGCTCAGCCTGGTGCATGGCGGCCTCAGGGGCTTTCTTAATAATTCCATTACAAGCTACAACCCACAAAAAAGCCCATGCCTCAAAGACAGGAAAGAAAGTGCTCGAAGTACCAGTTCTGGGGTGCTCTGTATTTTCTAGAGCCGTGAGAGGAGGATGGGCTGTGCTGCATTTAACTGCACTGTACCCCCTCTCCAGCTATGGCACAGAGACAGTGACAATTACCTATTTAATAGCATGTAAATCCCTGTTTTCTAAGGTATTCCTCTCCATGTAGCTGGGAAGAGATTATTATGAGAACTACTGTCAGAAACTGCTTTTTTTTTTTGTATACAGTATTATTTGGCCTTTTAGAGAAGGTAAATATTTTTCAACACATTTTTCTCTATGGCTTAGATGAACCTCTGATTTTACCCATCTCCTTACATTAAAGCCAGCTGCTTTACATAGACTCAGCAGCTCTTCACTTCCTATTCAGTTGTCTTTTGTCTTTATACTGCCAAAACTGTATATTTCCCCCAATCAGTAACTACTCCATTTCAAGGTCTCCAGCAGTTACACAGCATTATCCAAAGAACATCTGAAGCAATGCCATATCACCAGTCTACATTTAGACCCAGTTAATTTAAATTATAATTAGGATCAAAAAGTTCTTTAAAGCATTGACTTAAATTAGGATTAGGAGATTAAATAACTAAACTGAGAAGGTGTGTTACAATTGTTAGATGTTTTAAAATAAATTTGGTAATAAAAAGCTGACTTTTGAAGTGACACCAGATTTCACAGCCATTGAACTGCGCTTGTTGAACTTTTTCTTTTATTCATTTCTACTGGCTTGCAATCTTCTAAATAGTACCTGGGGAATCTCTGGTTGAACGAAAACGTGATTTCTTTGATTTGTAGCAAGAGATGAGTTTCCACACAACTATTCAGTGGGTCATATATATTTGCTTTTTTTTATTTTTCCCCTCATGTCTACTGTTGGAGAAATCAGAGGAACTCTGTGAGATCTCAAAACTTCGAGATGGCCAGATCTGTCTATATAATTTTATAACTAAAATCCTCTCTACATTGCTCCTACTCCCCTTCCTACCATAACTTGTAGAATATGGAAGAGTAAATCCAAGTCACTACTTCCTTAGATACTCCAGATCCTAAAGACTATCTCCGTGCTTACATGAACTCTTGATTTGAGCCTCATTTGATCACCTTGTCTCAAGGTACCCCTTGGTTAAACATTCTTAGCTATCTTTCTTACATCCCAGAGTTATCTCTGGGAATTCATCATAAATTCTTTGTGCTCTGCACTTACAGTTAATTCCTACTGTCTTTGATTGCCTTTCTTGATAACATTGAAAATGAGATAATCATAATTTAGACTTAGCAAAGAGCTTTGGATAAAATGCTCTTTTGTGTACTTAATGAATGCACAAACTCCTTCCTCAGAAGCCATATTTGAAAACAAGCAGTACCTCACCACCAAAGCTGACCTTCATATCAGGGTTTATTCTTGTTTTTTTTTTGTTTTTTTTTTTTTTTTTTTTTCCCTCCAAGATCTCTTCTAAATACACACATCCATTGCAGCTCCAGGTCAAGGTAAAGAGTGTCTTTTACCTTTTCCCACTACTGAGAGCTGCCACTATGGCCTTTCTACAGTAAATCAACAACAACAGAAAAAAAAACTACAAGAAATAATTGAAGAAATCCGTGACACTACAAGGAAGAAGAAAGTGAATAGGCAGCAGCAAGCACGATGATGCACTAGCAAGAGAGTTTCCTTGACCTTTAACCAGATGCTAGAATGGCTTTGTATGACACAAGCCATTAACAATTTTAAGTCTTCTCCAAAGACTGAAGTGCACTAATAAAAAAATATGAAGTGGAATAAAGTAATAAAAAGCAGTAAGAATACCAGTGCCAAGTCCCCTTTCCTCTTCTTCCCTCCCCTCCAGTGTGCTGAAACAGCTTCCACAGATACAGTGGCCTAGATAATGTCCCGGAAACATGGTTAGAAGAGCACGTGTGCTACCGTGTCAGAGCTCGTGCTTGCAGCTGTGGTGTCTGCAGGAGGTAATTGCTTCTCTGCAGTGATTTTCATCCCATAAGCAGGTACTCCTCAAGATATGACTGGGCTAATCACAGAAGTCAGAGAGTTTATTTCAAATAATTATTACATAATTATTTGCCTCAGTATGCCTCAAGCATCTTTCTGAAAAGATGACAGAATTAGAGTAAATACTGACTGGGGAGCATAAGGAAAAAAGTTATCTTGAAAAAAAAAAAGTGACCTCACCTTTATGATGTTTACTTTAAAAAATACATACCTTATCTCTACATTCTGTGCCTATTTAACTATCATAAAGAAAAACCACCAGATGCTCACTTTTAAATATATGACAATAAAGCTTTTATAAAGCATGAAACAACACCCCTATTGTTTCTTCACAAACACAAAAGTGACACTAACAAGCATAGTTTTCAGAAGTGCGTGTAATACTGAAGAAGCGGCACCTGAAACCACAGTTGCATTGCGCCTTAGCATGCCCAGGCCTTTCCAGACTGCTGCTTCTCTGCTGTGTGCAGTATATTCTTACCTACAGATTGTTTCTCAAGGACAACAATCTGTTTACAGATTGTTGTCTCTCAAGGACAACAGACCACAGGAACAAGCCATAGCACTGACCACGAAAGCTCATTCTCTGTCTGGCCAGGTGACCTCTTTAGTCTATATGCATTTAGATTTGAATTCCATATGATAGAAACATCTCAAAGAATAGCAGCTATCCACATTGCCTAACAGCGATTTGTCATTGAAAAGATGAATATGTAAACTCATTTTAAGAGCAGTAAGTAGTCAAGCTTATAACAAAATACTTATTTTGCAAACTAAATACAGAGTACACAGGAAACCAGAAGGGCTCTACTGTGAGAATGGAAAACAAGTGGCTTTCAGAATAACAGCTTGATGCATTTGCCAAAATGGAACAGAACTAGACTGTATGACCAAGAATTTTTAAATCCAAATGTTAAACCAGCTATTAATTAATTTTTCTAGTATCACCAGCAATTAGCCAGGCAGCAGCAATACAGAAGTTTAGGGTGTGCCTTTGTCCTTCTTTCCTTAAGTTTTTATTTTTAACTTCCTCCTTCCTGGTACTCTATCTGGAAGGCAAACTTTAGAGGCGAAAAGAATTTCTACACTAGAGAGAACACATTGCAACCACCCAGTTGTTCCCCCACTCATTTGGATGCATGATTTCATTAAAAAAAAATCATAATAAAATAACACACTATTCCCCATTTGAACATGCTTTCTAGAGGATCCGCATCTTTCACACAGGCTAGTTTCCCCAGGACAGTCCCTCCATTACTACTAATCTAAGGAAGAGAGAGCTTTCTGTCTCCATCCATCCAGTTGCTACAGAAGTCCTTTAAGCCGTTGTGCATTTGTTTTAAGATCACATTACTTTTAGCAACTGGAAAAATCTGGAACAGTTCAGAAGCACCTGTAACATCTTAATGTATTTTTCATTTGTCATTTTTTTTTTGCCACTTAACATAATACTGCTCACGCACATTAGTGCCACTTTAGCACTTACATGTTTTGCCAATACAGTAAGGCTCAAGTGCTGGAAGTACAGAATATTTAAATTCAGTTCAAAATCTCAGTATCAGCATTCAAGCCAAACAGGAACCACTAAGCAGGAAGTGTGAACAGCATCACCACAGAAAGGATATCCTATCACCTTTTTTCCACCCTCTCTTTCTCTACTTTAACAGGTCAGTAAACAAATCAATCCTGATTTCTGTTCACAGTGATTTACTGAATTTAAGTAGCAGTCACCTTGGTTAACAAATTTTTCCTCCTTGGGTTCTTGAAGGTAGAAATAAAGTTTACATTTGTAAGGGCTGAAATTTTCTGTTTGCCACACAATTCTTAGAGAACAAAATATTTAAACCTAGAAGATTTGAGTTTGATGTAGGAAAAAAAGAAACACAAAAGAGGGATATACACATGTATCCCTTGGGACGTTGACTTCCATCTGTTCTTTTGGTTCACAAAATAATTATTTGCCAATCTGCTATTTAAATCTGCAGTCTCTGTAACTTAGACACAAGGATTAAAAATGGCAAACAGTACTTTAGCAGTCTAAGTCTTTCAAACTGGTGGCTTTCTAAGCAGAAAAAACTCTTACCTATGGAAAAGTTTTTTTTATTATTATTATTCTTCCTCCCCACCCCATCCCTGCTCCCCGCTTAATGAAAGGACTCTTCTCTGCCCCCTCACTGAGTAACATATTCAGTGCTTACTCAGACTTTTGATTGTGAAAGCTGATTTTTACCATTTTACATATCTTCTAAATACAAGCTCCAGATTGCTAAAGCCCTGTAGGATAGGCTACCACCTCCAAATTAGCATAGAGTAACATGGTCCTACCTCAAAGTAAAACAGAGGAGACAGCTTTTAGTCAAATGATTGCTTCTTGTTTGTGCAAACATAAGAGAAAATAAGATAAAATTTTAATATTTTCACTTACCTTTAAAAGGCAGAGAGGACATTAGGTGAAATTTTAACAGGTTCAGAAGGCATTTAAAGAAGGGGGATTCAGGATTTCTCCAAAATATATACCCTTTGAAATCCAAAGATAGGATTTAGAGATTCAGAACGTATCAGACAGGAAAGATATTAAAAGAGGAAAAAACTAAAGCTTTAGTGATTTATTCGATTAAGAACCTGGAACACTGACAAATACAGCAGGGCATCAGAGCATGCACTATATTTCAGTTATGCCACAAACTAGAGATTGAGGCTTATGTGAGTGAAAAAACAGTTACTCTCTGGTTTTCTTTTGTACAATTTCCTATTTGCTAGTGGTCTGCCTCTCTCATTACTATCTAATGTCAAAAATGAATGAATTAACACTGCAGACAGCCAGCATTCCCATAACTGTATGGGGACAGTGACTGCTGCCAAGTCAAAAGCTCTCAGTATGAGTATGTTACATTCATATTTCAATCAATAAGATCTTTTAGAAGATTCTTTACTAGAAGATACTCAGTGGAAGCTTTAAGACTAGAAAAAAAAAAGAAGTTATTAATTCATTTACTGAAATACATAGTCCAACTCTTGCTTCAAATCTGTTTGGCAAGTAGCCAGTTAAAAGTATTCCACATAAATAAAAAGCTGCTTAGATAAAGTAAAAATAAGCTGTGATAGCTAACATTTGCTGAGAATGTAGCACAACCTTTGCAATTTTGTTATTTCCTTTTGATCAGTTGTACAGTAACATTTTAAATAATCAGGTTAGTGCACCATTAGAAGGTCCCAAATAGAAAAATTAGATAAAAAGATGCATTAAACAACTATACTGGCAAGCACGAGCTCCTAAGCTTTTGCTTATGTGCTCTAACATCACTTTGGAACCGTCGCTTGTAGTACTAGTAGGTGCAACCATATTCGTATTAGAAATGCAGAACTGAACATTACATTTGCAACACTGCTTTAAAGACAGCTTATATAACTTAGGGAGAATGAAGCAGTGATTTTTTTTTTTTAAACAAGTCTTTCTAATGATCACTTGCCCATTCACAAGTTTTTAAATAAAAGTTTATTAGAGAAATTATTTTGAACAAAAAAGGCAACAGTATCTGTTGTAATTTAAAAGAAAAAGTAACATTGTTTTCTTCATGTCCCATAAGGTAAACTGAAGAAACACTACAGGTATTTCTTCTGCTGTCATTCTGTGATGCTTTCTAGTATGGATTAACTCACATAACACCACAAGAATGAAGCATGAACACAGTCCCTTGTCATGCTTCTCTCCAGAAAGTGCTGCATATTAACAGAAAATATTGCAGACAAACCACAGTTTTATTCATTCTGCCGCATTGGAACCAGTATCTAGGAAAGAAAGAAAAAAGTATGAATAGTGCATATTCATGCTACAGAGCTGTAAGTTAACAAAAATTAGTACTATTCTTAAATATTCTTCCTGAGCGCATAACAACTTTCTAGAACAGAACATGCTCTGAAACAGCCTAATTCTCTCCCCTGCCTGCCAATGCAAGGCATGACCTGCTTTGGAGTTTCACTGTATCCTTGTTCTTACAAGGAAGAAAGCCAAAGCAAAACTTTAAGGTTGGGCACACACATCATTTACTATTAGGGCATTAGAAACTGAAGCAATTCTGCTCTAACTCAAGGTTATATACAAACAATTGACTGCAGTTCCCCAGGCAAATGCTAAGAGAAAGGTTTTTCCATGTGCAGTAGCACAAACTCCTCTTCAGTCAGGGCTGAAAAATGCATTTATTATGCATTTTGACATATGAGATAGAGTATGATCTTCATAAAACAAGAGAAAGCAAATCAATTACTTCCTTAAAAAAGGCTGAAGTGTTAACAGTAACTAAGCCATTCTGTTCTTTACAAATATTAATATTTTCACTTGTGATTAATTATGCAGATAAGAAGTAAAGTTTCTTCTTTCTTTTAAGCACAAAAAAAAAAAAAAATAGATTAAGGAGACAACTTCAGTTCAGAACTACAGCTTTAGGCAACCTTGTAAGCATGCCAGAAATAGGAAGTCTGGAAGAACCTGTTTCAGAGTCTAAGGTTTATTTAATTAAAAGCTTTTCTACCTCCCTTCTTTCCAAAAAATGCTAAACAAGTGACACCTTTTCATACCTTATTAGTGATATTTTGACCCAATTTTTAAAAAAACTCTAAGCCATACTGCTAAAAAAAAAGTCAATAAATTATCTTTCTCAGTGAGCATTTTAAAGGAACACTCCCAACAGTAATTCACTCAGGCAGATAAAGAACATAGAGTCCAATAATGATGTACATACAAGGGGCATTGTAAGTAGCATATTGTGCTTAAGTAGCATATAGACGCATGCATGTATATTTTATTTTTTCATATACACACACACATTTTTTAGAATACAATTGCTTGCTCGCAGGAATCAAGGCTTCTTTGAAATTTGATAAAACATGATACTGTTCTGACAAACAGGTTAATAGAAGAGAAATTACCAGAGAAATGCAATTAGCATTACTTCTGAGTTTATAATTACTTTAGTGCTATGTCCAATAGTTTCTCACACATTCCAAATTTGGTGCTTGCAATATAGAGAAGCCTTCAGCTTACTCTTGTTTCATTTCACATCCTAAGTGTTCACAGCCCTGCTTTTGTCTGCAGAATAGGATCAAACCACCCACCACAGGCATTTGGTTTGAACCGTCCTTAAATGCTCATCTTGCATCCCTGTCAGCTTATTTAAATCATATTCCATACTTACTTTTTCCATCACATGCTACAATTTTCACTTTATCCACTTTGACAAGTTCAGTGACCTCCCTAAATTCAACATCATTCAGTACAAATGTCCACACGTTGTCACAGAACCTGTATGTATTCAGAGACCCCTTTAAAAAGACAAGAGACATTTTCCATTATATGCATCCAAAAAATGTTAGGAAATAAGATGTTTACTCAATTTACTGAACTACTTTATCTCCTAGAAGTATAAATCAGGTTTGTCACAGACAGCTGCAAGTCCCAATACATAGATACAAATCTGACAAACAAGCAATCTGAGGGAAACTAGTTTAATAACATTTAAATGTAGTTTAACAACATCCCATGAAGGGATGTTATAGTCTATGCAAGGGAGGTCCTTCATGTGTAAAATAAAAGTACTTTTTTTTTTTTTTTTAAATGTGCATAAAGGTTCAATACAGCTTACTTCTGAACCAGAAAATCGCATAAGGCATAATTTCAAGCAATTATAACAAGGACACCAAGATAAGAGTACCATGCAAGAAAATATTAGTAGCATAAATAAAACATTTTGACAAAATCAATCCATATAATATAAAGGGCTTGCCCCCACAATCAATGCCTTAAAGATATTGACAAGTTCATTTCTTGGCCTCCATCGTCAAAAATTTTTAAATTGATATTCATAGGAATTAAGCTTGAAGGAAGATTTTAATTATCCAAGCATTTTGAACAAAATTCTCTACACCATATTTGTTTTATACTTGCTGAATATCTAGTGAGATCTACAAAATGATTCACTGCTTGAGGGTAGACCTACAACTCCCCACACCTTATCTATGGATTAACTCGCATCTTCATCCCATTTCTGCCACGTACAACGGAGTAGCAAAATTCCCTCCACAATCAAGGTAATGGAGACAGCAGGGCTACATGTCAAATCATTCTGTGCTTCCTCCTCCCTTCCCCTCCTGCAGCCTCTGTTTGTGACTCACAATCGCCGAGACCCTCCCGGGCAGCAGCACAAGGGAACAGCCGCCCTGGCTGCGGCGCTGCCCACGCTCCGGCCCGCGGCAGCGCGCGCTCCCCGCGCCAGGAGGCTCCGGCGCGCAGCTGCCTTACCCTGAAGTTAACCCTGTTCCTGACTCGCTGCGCCAGCGCCGAGTTTATGGCTTTATCAAACTGCAGCAGCACCTGAAGGGCCAGCTGAGGAGTGATTTGTTGCGACTAGAAATTAAAGAAAAAGAAAAACGGTTAAAGTAAGCGTTACACAGCTGCGCTCGCTCCCTCCACGGCGCGGCAGCCCTGCGGGCAGCAGCGCGTTGCTCGCGGGGTTCCCGCGCGGGGAAGGGCCGCCCGCGCGCACCTGGATGAGCTCGTCCAGGCTCTCCTGCAGGCTGTTGCCCAGCGTGGTGTTGCGGTACAGCTGGTAGGCCATGGCGCCAACGGCGAGGGGCCGCCGGAGGAGTCCGCGCGCGGGAGCGCCGCGGCCCGCAGCCCCCAGCCCCGCGC
>VWPW01014179.1:368009-385498 GCA_013389825.1 Crypturellus undulatus
GGCGGTGCCCGCGCGGCCCGGAAGCGGAACGAGGAGGGCAGCGCGCGCGGCCGGGGAGGCCGAGCCCCGCCCCTAACGGCCGCAACGGCGCGCGGGCGGGCGCGGAGCGCAGGCCGAGGCGCAGAGAGCAGCGGGAGGCAGGAGTCCGGCAGCCGTGTTTATTGCGGGGCTGAGCGCAGCGCTGCGGGAACCGCCTCGGGAACGGTCACCGCGTCCCTCACGTTACACCACAACACAGGAGACCGGGTCCGAGGAAGGGCGAAACGCGTTCGTCAGAGGTAGGTGACGCTCACGTAGTTCTTTAGGAAAGGGCCAGAGGGTCAGTCCTGGCCCTGGAGATGGTCAAGGCCAGCACCTGGCCCATGTCCACAAGCTGGAGTAAGGACCCCGCAGAGCGGCAGCAGCAGCGGCACACGGAAGGGATCCGTCCTCCTTGCGCGCTTCCTCCAAACATTCACCTGGAATTCCAGGTCAGGAGCTTGCCCAGCAGACTCCCATCAGGCAGGGCCCATCCTTTTGAGAGCACTGGGGTAGTTCCACCCCACGGCATTTTCAATACCGAAAAAAAAATGAAGATGTTTCAGAGTAACCCGGGCAGTCTGAATCACAAAACTGACAGGTGAGCTGAAGCTGTTTTAACAGAATTAAAGCGATTGTTGACCATCTCAGTTATACTGGAAGAGAGTGAAGAAAACACCAAACACCGACTGCCCCTCCTGCACAGGTTGGATGCACCTTTCTTCCTATGATCTCAATGTAAAGAGCACGATGCATCAAGGGAAACACAGTTTAACTTAAAATTACAAACTGCAACATTTTTCAAAATACAGATATTTAAATATTCCTTCTATTTCAGAGTATTACTGTGACTGTAAGCAGCTGCTCTTAAAAAGGAAGATTACAGCACACTTAGTCAAGTGTCTCCTAGAACTACCATCTGTAAAACAAATCCTCTAGAGAATGACCTGCATCCACCACAGGACTGAGGAAGAATTTTCACCAAAAGCTTTACAAAATTTCTGCATTTATAAAAAGCATTAGTTTCCAAAGCCAACAGCTTTTATAACAGCTACATTTAAGCCATCTTTCTACGTAATAAATATTGAGCACATCTGTCAGATATGATCATTTGACATTGAAAGAAATCACACCTTTCACCAAGAATATCTTTTCTCTGCAACAGATACAGTTTTGAAACCCTCCATTCCTAATCAAGTTTAGTGCTTTTTTTCTAGTCATTACAGATTCTTCCATAGGTGACATAAGCAAATCTTTAACATATAGCTAGGCACTGACATCCTCTCCACCCAACTACACACTAACATCATTTAACACTTCAATCTCACTTTGGAATCTGACATACAATCAACTGTTGGGAGGTCTTAAGCCGTCACTGCAGCATTCATCAAGTGTACGATGCGGTAAGTTTGCTGAAACATAATAGAAAATACGAGGCTGCATACCCACTGCGTGCTCTGTAGTATGCAACCTGAGCATTTCAGTACACAGTTCCTCACTCCAAGGACTATTCTCGCTTGTCCAGTGAAAATAAGGAAAAATGCTTGGCATAGATGTCAAACTGCATTGAGTTAGATACATTAGGCAGCATTCCAACTAGTTCCAAGCTTTTTGTAAACTAATATTCTCCATTTTAGAATTCTGATACTTCAGAGACATCAATCTGCTTCTGCACTGTCTCTCTACAACATACTTCTCCAATGCTTTCCAACAGAACATGCTTTTGTCATGCTAGAAGGGGGTGAAGCACATTAAAGCAATATAGTCTGGCCCCATCATTTTTTAACAACATCTGCTCCAAAATATCTTTACCACTTCTGAACATTTCTCCCATGGTAGAAAACCTCACATCCATGTAAGCAGGCCACTGGCCCAAACATCTCTTTCTGTTGCACACCAGAGTAAGAAAATGCTACTAACAACTTATCACCACATTTTTTTTTCATATAAAATCATGAAACCTCCAAATCATAAGGTAAATTAGTGAATTATGGACTTACTGTTCTTAACAGGGCTGAAAATACTTTTTTCACCGTGATTTTCAATTCTAAGAGAAAGTGCCATTCAGAGGTGATTTTCCTACAATATTTTATCTTACTATAAAGTGATTCATGTTTTAAAATAATTTTTAGTATGCCATTCCAACTTTTTCATGCTTTTAAATATTAAAATGTACTAAACTTTGTAGGTTTAGAAATATAAATATGACAAAGAGTTACCCATTTGTGTTCATGATTACAAAAAGTAAAGAGGTCCCAAAGTTAACACCCATCTCACCATTAAATGATGAGATAGAAAACACCAGAGTGGAATCATCCATAGTAAGTGTTCTCCAACTGTTTAGGGAACAGGAAAAGAACCCTTGTGCTGTACATTCATTCACAAAAGCTTACACTACAGAATTAGGTAAGCATGTATATCTTCAAAGAAATAGCTTCTGCAACAGGAAAAACCTCTCAGCCATGAGGAAAGACAAAAGCTACAATTCTATCATCAAGAAAAAGGTCCACACAGAGGACTGGCTATTCTGTACTGCACAATACATATGGAGAACAACAAGACATTCACAGAACTGTAATCTTTCACTAAAATAAGCTTTTATGAGAAATTGATTTCTAAATGGATATTTTTGAAATTAGATAATCACAATACTTAATGTCTATCCTAGAAACTACATGTAACCAGTAAAATAAACAAGATTGCCAGCCTTGTATGTTCATACACACTACATACTGGATGTATTGGAATTAAAGTAAAGAGGACATCAAAGTGTCCAGTTTACTGACTAAAAATTTAAACTCAATTTAGGTCAATTTCAGATATGAAAGGGGAGGTAGGACAGTCCTAAACAGAAACTGTTCACATGTGTTGTGCTTTCAGAGCAGGATCCAATTGTTATGAAGGGGATACAAGGCAACTTCAAATTAACATTGGCTGTTGGAAGAGTATCTTGCACATTAATCTCTTTAAAACTGTGATACAGAAATTAATGTAACAAAACTACTCATGTCTTGAAATTAAAATGTGTGAATTGTAGCTCTAAAAGTAAGATATGGGCAATTTGCCTTCATCTGACAAAGATCTGCTCTTACAATAAGCATATGTATATCATTAGAGATAGAAGATTAAACATTCAATAATAAATCCTGACCAGGGAATTAGCTCTTGCACATATCAGTGCCAGGTACTAATCCAGTGAAAAGCCACATTTTTTTTTTTAAATAAAAAAATTCTACATATGATACCAACACTTAAACTAATTAAGAACATATTCTTTTGATAGTAAGACAAAGCTTTAAGCATAATAAAAAAATTAAGATGTTTAATACGTTTGCTTCAATATTAAATTGCTCAGCTCCTGAATGGATTAATTTGCATACACCAGCTCTTACAAAGAAATAGCAATGATTATCAAATAGATTTTACAAACTTTTATAAACAGTGCATAATTCTGTTGCCCTGATAAACCTATAAACACCGGTTGATGCATCCAAGAACACCTCTTAAAGACAGATGTTTACATGTTTACAGCTGTTATAAGAACTTCCCCTTTAAATCACCTTTTTTTTTTTTTTTTTAAGTGAAGTTAGTGCCAGTAAAAGGTGCCAGACTGACAGTTTTAGAAATGGATGCTTCATCCACAAAGATGACAGGCAATTAAAGATTTCCTATACCTCTGCAAGATACCTGTATTTTACCTATGCAGATAACTGATTATGGTTAGAATCGTATCTAGGCAGCTTCCAAGCTCTGCTGGAAACAACCAGAGTTTCTGTTGGTCACAACTGATAGTGTCATCCAGAAAGAACTGGACTGAACTCAACACATACTCACCACTGAACCAGCAATAGCCTTAATTTAAGGAGGCAGAATCTACATTTGCCTCTCAAAATGACAAAAGACCTGGTATCCTATTTGTGATCTGAGCAGTTCAGTTCTAGTACCCCTTAGTCAAAAATCCCTTTGGCCAACAGACTGAAGTTCACAGAACTACAGTTCTGTATTCTGAGAAGTGGACTAAAAAGATACAAAACTTCAAGCTGGCTCTAGCAGGGTAAATGAGTTCTGCTTGTATTAGAAATGTGAACATGACCAAGCCTCTCCATACTTGCTGAGGACTACATTATGGACTGCTAACATCCAAAAAAGATAACCACTGGGAAATGCATTTGACCATTTACAGCAAAACGTATCATGCTTTCTGTACAGTAACGACAACCGTCATTTATGGCCTTATCATACAAATGAACTCCTCTTGCAAGTATACATTATTTTGTTAAGAGTCATAAAAATATATATTATCTCTTTCCTTTAACATTTAGGTATATAAATATTTTACTGAAGAACATGCATCATTCAGATAAACAATTGCAAGAATGTCCTCTAAAAACATAGAGTTCTTTGACATGTAGCAGTATAAAATGATTACGTATAAAGGTAGCTATTAAAGTCAAGACTTAAACCATTACAGCAGTGAACACTCCATTGTGTGCTAATTCAAAGTTAAGCACCTTTTGTAACAGGTTATATAATATATATACACACATACACACAAATTAATGAATGCATTGTAAATGGAGAAAAAAATGGAATTATTCCATTATTCCATCTGCATATTCTTCTGTCCCGTTTGGATTCCAAACTTACTGTTCATTTCTCTGCTCGTTTCCCATTCAGCTCTTGGTCAATTCTGCTTAAAAGAAAGTAGTAAAATTGTTAATTTCTCAACTCATTTAAAGCCCAAATAATTAATTTTAACAGGAAGAGCTGAAAGCTTTCACACAAAACATTTTAGTAAGTAAATATTAAGATCTTAACTGAATGCAGTCATAACAGTGCTTTAAAAAGACATCTTATTTTCCTACCTCCCTCTCAAAATAAATTAAGTATGTTAATAAACCATTTAAGCAAGCATAGCATTTGAAAAGTGCTAGTGAAATTTGACTACACAGCAAGAAAAGCGGGTTCTGGGTTGTCATTAATGAATGAATGCAAGCAGAAATAAGGTTAAGTAACATGACAGCTAATACTGTCATGCACTACTACTTTGAGTTCATATACTGCAGCATAAGCACAGAATTACCTTTAATCTTACAATACTTAAGCCAAGAACACAACCAGTTGAATCAACAGGAGTTGCTCCTATACTGCAGTATCTTTTCTAATAATTTTCAGGACTCCTATGATTACCTGCAGAAAATCATCGTCACGCTGCTGAAATTTTTTCTTAAACCATCATCTGTGGAACTGACAAACAGGATCTTACTTTGCAGGAACCACTATATTTTTAAGTGGTCCTGCATGAGATACAAGTGTGTCTTGTAACTGCCCAATTGTATGCCCTACTACTTCAGTTTCTCAGACAGTTCAAAGTGGTCAAGGCAACAACTGCTCTCTCTAGGGCACGAACCCCCCAAAGAGGAGGGGCAGGTGGAGGCAGGTATTCTCTACAACACTACACTGGCTGTAGAAACTGAACTTAGTACATAAGAATTCAATATGTTTTGGAACATTATCATCTACAAATTAGTCCTAGTCAAGTATACGTTTACTTGCGTGGCATGCACTGCAAACGGTCCCTATCCTCACTGCAGTATCACAGGAAAGCAGGTTTTGATGTGAATTAGAGGACCATTCACAAAAGTGTATTTAAGAAAATATGGTAAGCCAATGCAAAAAAAGCTGCATGTAAGTATACCGCTAACAATATAAACTAATAAAATTGTAAAATATTCTCACTTCCATGATAACTAGTATACATAGCCAAAGAATTCCCACTGCCATGACAAATTGGACAAACTGAGTAACTCCATTTCTTTTCCCTTGTTCTGAGAAATAATGCCTACAACTGTAGTCAAATCCAGTTCAAGTCTCACTATCAGGTAGTGCTTATGAGCTTTCACAGAAGTGAAATACGTTATCTTCCTATTTAAAATTGTTAAATAAGAGGAAACGTAAATGGTGATATTATTGACAAGGACACTAACGAGTTGGCTGTACTGAAACATAAAAAAGCTTTTACATTAGTGTTCGAACGTCCCACTCCCTTAGGTTCTTTCTTTTACTCCATCTCAGTCCTCCTCTCTGTCTGTTACCTAATTTGCAGACGATAAGACTCCCTCTAGTTATGCACACATGGCAGAACTTGTCAAAAAAGTTAAAATTAGTATCAAAATATTTCAGTACAACTGTTAGTGTGAAAAAAACACATATAATCAAAAAAGTCATTTACTGCTTTAATAGCTTGAATGGTTAGCAGGGCACTGAAGATAAACAAAATGAAAACCCAATGTTTATTAGCAAGGAATTTAGGCACTGCAAATACAAACAGCACTAAAAAAAACTCATTTAGATTGTATCTGTTCAAATTAATAATTATAAAAAAGTCAGCTAACACCAAAGTAAAATAGCGGATTCAAGTTTAGGACTTCCCCCAACATTGCATTTACTGTTGACAGCACCTAAACCCAGTTCTTCATTCAGACATGACTTCTTTTTACAAAACAATAAAACTTAGTTTAATCAATTCATGTAGAAGCATGACTTTCCCCTGGTAAAGATCTAGTTGAAAATCTGCACTTCCCCTTAAAAAGGAGCAACTCATGTGATACTAGGTACTATTTATGAGTATCTAGCTAAACATCCAGGGTGTTATACTGCATTTACAGTCAGTATAGCTATTTCCTTGCATAAAACGTACTAGTGCGTGTTTATATTTACGAATGCTCATTCCTTTAGGCAAGCTGATCAACTGGGAGTTAGTTGCAGTGCAAATGGTCTTATCTAGGTGCAACCTTCATCAAAACATGAATATACCTTTTCTGTTTCTTTCTAAACTTTTCTTCTTCATACCTTGGTAAGGAAAAGTTTGATTTCAGTAAATGAAAGATACAAAGGCCAACGAAACTCAAATTGGTATTAGTGCCAATATATTTTGTAAAAAGATAGCAAGTTTGAAACTGATACAGTTAATTGTACTCCCAACTGCTATAAGCCTTAAACAAGAAGCATTAAGATTTAGTTACTGTATCATAAGCTATGAATCTAATGTAACCTCTTGTACAGTATCTATCACTGAGACTCTATCACTGAGAAGTCAGTATTCATAACAAAAATCAAGCCATAATAAGTCTACCAAAGAAGTTTGGGAATTGACTCCATTAAGTCAGCCAGCTCAGCCTTTACAGCAGAAGTAAAATTCACCAAAACAGACAGTAGTCTTTCCAGATTTGGAATAAAAATCTGGATTTTGGTAACATATCCTTCAAAAGCCTCACAATTGTTTTAAACTTAACACAAGACAAGACTACAACTTTGACATGTCTTTTCCCCCACACACAGAAAACTGCATCCTTCCCATATTAAAATAAAGAATTTTCCAGCCAATACCAGCTGTAATACTTCAGTAATTGCTACCCTCAGAAGGATGTGCTCCTCTCCCTACAAAGTAACACTATGCCATCCTTCCCTATAGAGCTCCCACTTTGCCACCACACTTAAACCATCTGTACTGAACCATATTCTGCAGGTTCTCTATTTTTATAGCTCTTAATAGGAGATTCAAGCCCCGTCCCCCATCAAATAGTTAGTATTTCCAAACAGTTCTGAAATACATGATCATGATTCTATTACTGGAGGCACTAATCTCACATACTGTTGGAAAAAAACAAATCATCACTATCCTTGACAGCATATAAAGAATTGTGCTGACAATAGAGTTATACCATGTGTCAAAGAACTGGAGTAAAGGAGCAGTGAGGGAAAGGGAGAAAAAGACAAGCACATGATGTCTGCCTTTCTCTCCTCCACAGCACTTTTAGAATACTATGGTTAAGGATTCTTCCATTGCAAATAGGTCAGGATTTCATTTAAAGGAATAAGTACTATTCTACTGCTTAGCTTGCTGTGCATTTTAGCATGAAAATGGAAGATGCCTATAGTAACTTCAGTACTGACATGCCCAGAATCTCTCACAAGCCACTTGAATACACAAGTGGAAGAAAACTGCAGTGAGGCCTCATCATCATGATTCATATGCCATAATTTGGTACCTCCTTAAAGTCAGTTTATATGAATATTTCTATTTATTAGTATTCTGACCATATCTGCTGCTGCATACAAAATTATATCAGCAACATGGTCAAACACAGAATATGTATCCTGGAGATGCCAATGATATAAATTAACACAAACTTTATTAAATACAGAGCTTTATGTCCAAAACCACATACATATACATAGTGCTACTAAAAAATGATCAACTTAGAACATGTTTGAATAACAAAACATACTGTTTTATGCACTCTGGGATGCCAACATACTCCATGGGGACAAGTTCAGCAAGTTCTGCCAACGTAAAGACATATCTAATTTTTTGGCTGAATTTTGAGCTGTGGAAAAAAATACACAGGGTACGGTTACAACTTTTAAAGTGTTCAGTAATATTAAAATAGTTTTTTGAAGTTTGAATATTTTCTGGAGTATTACCTAATAAAAGGTTTAGTGATGGCCAGAAGCGTTCTGATGAACCAAGAAGGATGAACTATTATTAATGATTTCAGATTTTTCCTTAACCTGAAAGATTCAGACAACCACAAAATACAGAACAAAAAAGAAATATGACAAAGTTTAGAGAATTTTAAGAGAATGTTTCTTTGAACCTTTTGACACAGTTGTAGTGAAGTACTCAAAAGTATCTCCTTAATATCTTCTTTTAGTATTTATGTAGCATATTAAGGAATGAAGGTTTTACAACATTCTACATGGTAACAGTATTCAACAATCTAACAATCTACTATTTTCATTTTAAAAATAGGTACATTTCTAGCACTGTTTCTACTCTACCTCAATTTAAGATGAGTTTCTCAATATACGAAACAATTCACTTAAGTAAATCTTAGCTAGCTCAAGTAACATTTTTTCCTACAATACATATTATTAGTAGATGAAAATTTAAAAAAAAATACCATAAGAGAACTACTAACCTTCTGTCAATTTGCTGGTAACATTTCCTGAGCCAACCTAAACTTGGCATTTTTCTCCGTGTTGTTGCACCATTCAAGTAAACTATCATATAATTCTCTGCTACTAACAGCTCTAAAGTGCCAATTACATACCTGCAAAGGTAAGCACACAGAAAATGTTCAAATGAAGATCTCTAGATATTATAATTCCTACTACTGCTGAAATATGTTAAAAAAAATGTCCATCTAAGGTTTATTGTTTTGCTTTGTTTTCCCTGGAAGTAAATGTAGCTGCTTTATTATTTCTTACCTTTCCCTCATCTCAAGTGTAAGAGACACATAACCTCCCTAATATTAAAATACTGTATCTCACAATGGAAAATGAAGACTGCATTGGAGGCAGGTGACAACTTACTTAAATAGATTGTCCATTAGATATCTGTAGTTAGGCTGGCTGCTTTCTGGCATAAAGCAAACAGCAAACACAACAATGGCATTTAACCCGTCACCGTAATAACCTAAAAACAAAGTAGAAAGTACCAGTAAGTGACAAGAATGATTATAAGTTGACTATATTCACACATAGAAAGGTCAACCCTGCTTGATAAGCTTTTTCAGTATACTTAAAAGCTTTACAAGAATCTGCAGTTAAATTCATATAGTTACAAGAATACTTAAGTGGATTCATCTACTGTTAAGGACATCACTGATATTAGAGTAAATCAGCTGCTGCACTTACACTTAAGATTTCTTCCAACATAAACTTCACCTACATTGCTGAGAAGAGTAAGTGAACTGACTCACTAAATATATAGGCACTGCTTTCAACACTCATAAAAACAAAAAACTATCCCAGTAGCACAGATGGTCATATCTTATTACATATATTCAACTTAAATATTCAATTCAACTTAAGAAATATTCAGAATATTTGGGCAACCCTTTCATGTTTTAAAATTGTATTTTTATTATCTATGTTTTGTACTTTGAAAGCCACTTTAGTAGCACATTTTGAAACTTCAGTTTAGCAGGAGAGAGTCAACTGTATGCCTTAATGGTATAATACATGAATCATCAATCACGAGTCTTTTGGCTCAAAGTTCTTAGCCCACTCCAACCCAGCTCAGAATAGCAGCATGTCACTAATTACAGCTTCTTACCACCATGACTGATAACTTTTTTATACGGTTCAATCGCCTTCATGTCCACCCTATGGTCCTGTTCTCCAATCCTAAACATACGCCAGCGCCGACCATCCTCTTTCTCCTCCGCTGCAGTATATTCCGTAAGCGATCCCTTTCTAATTACATCAGTAGTTTTTGGCTTTGGAAGATCATCTACCAAATTTGAAATATATTCAAGATCCATTATGAATACTATGCATAATGACACCCCATTACAATACAGGTTAACCACTTTGTTATCTATTTTAATATTCTTCATTCAAATATATTAGCTGACTTAGTTTTTAGCCATTATAAAATACATGATCATGGATGCCAAACACTTTAATAAAAATATTCTGTTAGCATTAATTTGCATAAACTGTATATATATTTAACATAAAGAAGCTGATTGCAGACTTTCAGAACACCAAAATTTCACCAAAATAAACAAAGTGGTTAACTTCAGTGATTATTACAAAGGTTGCTTGATCACAGATTGACACAAAAGCATAATTTAACATATTAACACTATCTTGCAAGCAAACATGCAGACATCTATTTGAAATTAAATCTAATTCATGGGTGTGCAATCAAAATACATGAAATTTATGCTGACAGCAATCTGTGAAAGAATTTGCTCCAATTAAATTATGATTCTTGACTTGGTTGCATAGACCTTACCCAAAGCGAGAAAAACCTACTGCAAGTTAGTTGTCTGTTCCCAAGACAAAGCTGTTAATTGAAACTATCCTTCCAGGAAAATGAAGACAGCAGCATTAAAGGAAGAAAAGACAGAAACCCTTTTCAGCCACTTTAAAAAACAACACACAGATATCTGGAACATTTCCTTAGCATCATCGCAGAGTTAGCCCTAAACACCAATTCTTCTTCCTTAAAGTGAGGAAAATACAGACAAACGCACAGCCTCTCCTATCAAAACTTCACCTCCAACATCTCCTTAGCTATTAAAATATATTTTTGTTTTAAAAAGCCTTTTTCTCCAGTGACAGGCTCCCTCAGAATGAATAACAGGTTCTGTTTCACATAAAACAATGTAAAAGAAAACTTATTTACTCTGGAATTGATTTCCTTATTTTCAGCATAAAAAAACTGAGCTTGCAGGTTCACATTTTAGATGCATTCTTAAGGCATGATTCTTACCCAAAATAATGATTCTAGAGAACACTTTTAAGGGCTTAAAACATAATTAAGCTGTTTGTATGAAATTCATGTGGACTTTGAGGTAACAAGTACTCTGTATAAATTAAAATTTGGTAGCATCTCAGGTTTTCACCTCTAAAGATCAAAAAACGAAGTGTTTATTTATCTCTCAATTTTTAGGATAGTTTTTGTGGCCTTCTAGTGCAGGTACGGCTAACTTAGCTTTGCATTCCTCACTCAGCAGGGATTCTGCTGCTGCTTCCAATCAATCTAAAACTTGCAAACTTTAAGGTTACCAACCTTTGCCCTTTCTCATTACAACATATCACATATTTAAAAAAATAACATTCAATCTACCTCAACACAAAGTTTTGAAATGTACAAGTTTCTGAAAAGATAAACTACAAGGTAAATACTCTATAGATGGTTTGTCTCCATTTAAAATTGTTCTGTAATTCCCATTTTCTCAGAAAAAAATACTGTAGTAGAGGGTTTTTCATAACCTTCAAGTTTAACAGATGTTCCTGACATTCACTTAGGTTTATTTGGCATTATGTTTGTCTGTTTACTAGTCAGTCAAGGTTAAATTAGCTTTTTAAAAATTCATTGCGCCTGTTTACAGTTCCTAATCTAATATCTCCTTTTATATTTTTACACTTATAACGTTAGGTCTTAATTACTTTTCACCTGAAAAACTGCGGACTTGCACTTAAGGAGATAAATGTTTGATGGAATTAGACAAAGACAACAGAATACTTACCTTCCCATTCAAATTCATTACTGTTCTCTGAGGGAGTATCCAAATCATCCAAATCAATCTCTCCACTCTCATCCAAATCATCAGACAACACAGATTCCTCACTGCGGTCCAAAGTTAAGCTAATATCAGGTGCCACTAGTTTCTTCCTCACTTTGTTCCCATTAGGTTCTGCATTTAAAAAGCAAGCTATTTACTTCTAAAGTTAAAGCAAGTTTAGACAAGTAATTTACTAGCCTTTTAATTTTTTTATTTATTATTTTTAAGTGCAAGATAAGAAAATAGCCATAACTTGAACAATGTGTCTTTAGAACAGGAATCAAAATAAACATTGGGTGAAAAGAACAGCACTTGAGTTTTAAGTTCTCAAGTCCTTAAGTGTCCCCTATTGCATCTGCACTATGATCACAGTAGTACACCACCATATTTCTTACAAGAAAAATGCCAAGTGCTACCACCATCTGATAATCCATGCTAGTTATGCCCAAGTGCACCCCAAGCCTTTCCAGATGTTATGCAAAATAAGTGTTAGAGACAGTGCAGTACAGTACATTAAGGTTTTTAGCCCTTGTTTTGGTTAGATATTGTTAACATCAAAACCAACTTAGGGGGTGGGGAGTATAACCTGCAACAAAGGCTGATAGACAAAGGAAGGACAGAAAGCCAAAGAAACTAGTAGGCCAACATACAGCATGTTTTGAGACACATAGCAAATACTTGCGTGTTTTAGACAGCACTTGAAAGCAGGGAAGAAAATAAAATGACTGATCCAGCACTGGAAATGTCAAAGCTAAAGCAGACAAACAAGATGAAATGAATAAAGAGGGGTGAAAAAAGCACCTGATATCCTTTCTGACCTCCCAGAGGCAGAACATTCTTAAAGGGATTCCTAGAATCCTGAAACTTGGAGTGAGACTAAGCTAGGCCTTCACTGTCATCAAATATCTAATAAGTCAGTAATTCTCAAAAAGGCCAGAAAAGGAGAATACGAGGACAGCTTTTTTTTATCTAGTATTACCTGCATAACTCAGTTTAGAGGGAGGATATTCTCAGATATTTTAATTCCAAAAACGTCTTTTGAGTAACAGGTTTATGATACTGATCGCACAAAACTTACTTAGAACACTGTTCCCTCAAGCTTGACAAGAGTTTTAAGGCAGCTACCTCTAAGTAGAAGTCTATTTGACTAGGGTGAAGTGTTCTTACCAATTTCACCTTCTCTTCCAGCCTCAGGCAAAACATCTGAGTCAACAGGATCATCCTCTGGCAAGGGCCTGGTGCAAGAAGTAGAAAATGTTAGTTCAAAAGGGTCTCTTTTATAACCAGGTAAATGCAAAATGTTTACTCATTAATTGCTAAAAAAAAAAAAATTCACTGTGGCTAATTATACTTTTAGTCTAAGCTCAGGCTGTCAGCAAGCTGAGTACTGAAATAGAAAGAAATTCTAGCACACAGATAATCATCTCTTGATATGATAAAAACTGGAATCCTGGTTGCTATTATATTGCCTGTCATCCTTCAGAGAATTTTGCATATTCTGGCTGTGAAAGTCTGATATTAAATACATCAGAGGAGTAGTTCCATCACTTTGTTATAAAATGCCTCGGAAGTCAACTGCTTTACTGCCTCTTGAGACATAAGCATTCTCACCTGTTAAAAGTGTCATGTAACCAACTATGTGTAGTTGTGGTTACAAAAGGTTACCATAGTACAAAAAAACCCTTTATTTATAATTTCCACTTCAGTAACATTCATGACTAACAGCGGTATTCCTACATTACCAGGATTACACCTGAAGAGATTCCTCCCCAGCCCCTGAGAAGCACACCACAAAAATCTCTGAGACTACTACATTACTGGAAATCGCTTCAAAATTGTTATTAAGCATTGATTCATCCAGAACAAAGTAGCTTTTTTTCCTGCATGTTATGTATTTGATTTGAATGAATTCTTATTTTTTTAAACCTTGGAAAATCTTCATCTTGCCATTCTTCCTTAAACTCCACACCTTCCATTCTTCTCGAGTTACTAATAGAGACTCCTGATCAGCCAGAAGCTCTTGTCTCCACAAGAGCAGGTTAAAAAGGAGCTGCAGAAACACACAACAGAAGACAACAGTTCAACACGGTTGGGATTCCAATATGCACAGCGTGTCCTTTCGCTTACCTCTGAGGAGAGGTTATGCAGGGCAGGGAAGAACAGCTCTTTACCTCTGCCCTGTCCCATCCCCTCTTTCCCTTCCCCAAAAAACAAGCCCACAAAACCCCAGAATGCACATACAGAACAGCTCTCCGTTGTACTGCTTGGATGTAGGTTGGAAGGCATCTCTAGGGCTCATGCAGTGCAATGACTTGCTTAGGCGGGATCTATTTCTAAATTAAAATCAAGACCTCAAGCAACCTGATCTATTGTTTGTGTTACGGCAGTTCCCTCTAAAGAGGCTATACGAAACCCAAGAATTCAAGATTCGCTAAGAGATAGTGAAAAAAAAAACAAAAAATTAATCAGAAGGAAAACAAAACCAGAAACCAGATGGTCGGGTCTAAAATACAGCCCAGTTTCTAAAAGAGCAATTTAAAGGTAACTCCCTCTTACAGAACTGGTTTGTTCAGAGCACTCACCCCCGGACATGCAGCTCAAGCCGCAGTTTTCCAGGCTCACCCATCACCAGCAACACAGAAGCCCCAATAATGGGACAACACCAACCATTCTGGTGGCACACAAGTTAACGTCTCATCCAGTTCAAACTTTTGGCAGCAGTGGCTCTGAAATTAACAGGAACAAATAAGCCTATTAATAAAGGAACCAATAAAACAGGCAGTTACCAGCATAGGAACCTACACAGTATTTTCAAATGCAAAGAAGTGACACAAACCACTAGTAGGTACAAAGCCTGGATAGGATCACATCACCAGTCAAGCCAGAAACACAGCTTATATTTCAAATAAGTAAGGACAAAGTCACACTTAGTGTTCTGTAGGACCCTCCTTTATAGGAACACCCAGAATTTTCCTGACCTGATTTAAATTGGACACACTAAAAGAAGTCCTGCAGCTCCTAAGGCAACACCACACAAGCTGATTAATAAAAACTTTTTTTTTTTTTTCAAAACACTGATTTTCTGTAAGATTGCAGTACAAGAGAAGTTGTCAGCAAAGCACACTTAAAACTCTTTGCTGTCATTTCCCTCCTCCTCCCAAAGAGGAAATTGAAATAATGTTTCTAGAAAACAACAACCCAAAGCAGACAGAGGGTCAGACTCTCCCTGTGGAGCTGCTCAGTCCCTGCATGGCTCAGCCGCAGGCAGGATGTGCACCCAGCTACATGCATGCACTCTTCAAGAGGCTGTCCCCCAGTAACTATCCTGTCTGCTTGCCTTCTTTGCCCCTTTTTTAATAATACACTGCTTAGAATAATTTCTTGCTGCTTGAATCATGCGCTGATCCTCAGGAAACACATACTCCCTGTTATTAAGTTGCTGACACCCTTTAAAAGCAGTCTCCTGCATACTAACACACAGGCGTTTATTGCAGACTATGGATTTTTAATATTTGCTTGAAGATAAGATCCTATTTTGATCTACAGTAACAGATGAATTTGCACCTAGTTATTTCTGAATTCCTGTTTTGGGTCACTTTGATGAAACATGAGAAGCTTCCTGAAAACATCCTACACAAGTCACATTCACACAATAGTACAGTTACAAACAATACGGAATATTGGGGGGAAAGCCCACCAAAAAACAACCAACAGATCTAAATCTAAAAGAAAGCCCAAGCTGACTGTATCATCTCAGGGGACAAACTACCAGTGAAGAAAATGGGCAATGAACAAACAGCTGTAGCTCTCCTGGGGCCGCAGGATGCTGCCCTTGAACGCATCTGCTCCCCGCTTGTATCACAGCTCCAGCAGCAGAGCCCAAAGCAAGGGGTGCTCCAAGACCTGGAGCAACGGCTTCCACACCGCACTGAAGAGAACACCAGACACTAGCCAGGGACCTCCAATTCCAGCCCAGAAACAGCTCCTACCTACGTGTAATTCATTGCAGTGAGATAAACTCAGTTTTCAAAGGCACAGAGTTTAAAAGTTCTTTTCACAAGTTAACTCTTTAAAATACACTTACAAAATATTTCCCATGTCACTTACAGAATTCTTATGAGCAGCATCTCACAAAGGCATTAGAAAACAATTATTTTGTCAAGACTGCATTGCACAATTGCAAACAACTTACAAGGAGAGTACTAAGTCCTGTGTAAAAGAGGCATGAGTTTTAGACAATTTCTACTCAGCATCCTACTAAGCATTCATATTAAGTATCAGTTTTGGATTTTTTTTGACTTGGGTAAAGTCTCATGTGTAAAAGCATTAGCCCTTGTCAACAAGAAAAATGATAGATTAAGGAAGGATATTCTTAAATTTCAGGGAAGTTAGAAAGTTAGAAGTTAGAAAACAGGCAACTTTTAAGTTAGCTACTGAATAATCTTACATCACTAATAAAAGTGCTTACAAAGCAGGAAAAACAGATCCTAGTACTTCTGCTCGCACAAACTAAGGGCGACTTCAGAGCAGTTCCTGGGGCTGCCGCAGGAGCGCTGACTTCCTGTGTATTCACTGTGCCAAACTCTCTCAACTCAGCGGTAACAGAAAGATCTAGAAGGCTAAACTTGAAGTATGCAGCATGCTGTAATAACACAGGTCTTTATTGGCCCTGTAGAAGAAAAACAAAGCATTTCTACCCGGGCCTACCGCGCCTCGGGGCTAGCTCCGAAGAGCCCTGCTTTCTCAGAACAGCTCACTTCCTCCTTCTCACTCTCCATCGCCCCCTTCCTCCCCGTTTTATCAGTGGAAATCGTATTTGAGGATTTGGAGCTATGAAAGTCAGACGCTTCCACACGTTGGGGAACGCCTGGACGGGGCTCTGGAGGTCGCCATTAACAGGGACCTCCTGCACTTCCATCCTGCATCTCCAGAGACAAGTCACAACACTAGAATGAGCAGAAAAGGGGCACAGCGAGGAACACACCACTAAAACCCACTGTTGTTCTGCCAGAGCTAAGGGAAGCGCATCCACCCCTGAATAACCCGCGCGAGACTCATGTGGAGAGGTTACCGCTCGCACCAGAAGCGAAACGCCGTCACCCCCAACGCTCTGTCAGGAGCGCCCCGGCGCCTTCCCCGCTACTTCCAGGGCAGGGGCAGGCGCCCCGCAGCAGCCCCTGCACCTGGGGCGCCCCGAGCAGCTCTGCGAAGCTCCCGCCGCCGGCAGCGCCGACCAACGAGCGACTGCAGAACCGTCCCTGCCGCGAGCGCCTCGGGGCGGGCGGGGCTCGGAGGCCCCAGGAGCGGCGCTGCGAAACGGGCCCCGAGGCCGGGAGGGCGCAGCGAGCGGAGGGCGCAGCGAGCGGAGGGCGCAGCGAGCGGAGG
>VWPW01014179.1:386077-407982 GCA_013389825.1 Crypturellus undulatus
TGTTGGAGCGGCCGCGGCGCGGGCCGGTCCCCGCGGAGCCCGGGGGCGGCGCGAGCGCGAGTCGGCCAGAAACGGGGCCCGCAGCGGCGGTGCCTCCGTCCGCGGTGCTCGGCTGGAGGCGCGGGCCGCGGTGAACACTGGCTGGTTCGTACGGCCGTGCCCTTGCTGGAAAATGAACGCACCTTCTGTCTAGGGCGGACAAGAAACTTGGAGAAAGTGTGACAAACACGGAGGGAAAAAAGAGAAGAATTAAAAAATGATTTAAGGGTGCAAGAAATACCGGAATGAAGATAAAATACAAGCATAACTGGGAAGAGAGCAATTATTAAGGTAATCAGAACAGTAAAAAGACATTTATAAAGAATTAGTGTCATGTGAGCCAAACAGACTGAGGTCTGTGAGCATTAGAAACACAAAATAAGAGCTGAAATACAGAAGGGGGTGTGCAACTACTGATAGGAGAAATATGGTAACAGTGAGGGTAGACACCAAGAGGGAAGCAATAGTGCATTCTCCCATCTTTGTCCTGTTACCATTTTTATATTTGAAAGTCAGAATGCCACAGAAATGACCGAAGAGCATTATTATGTTTAAAAAGGTTATGTTTCAGTCTGCTCCCAGTTGCACACCAAACTTACCATGGGCAGCGTACCTACTTGGGGACATCCCTGGGTCTGCTTATGTTACTTGTGTGACCGGTGTGCAAAGACCTTATCCTGATTTTGAAATCTGGTGGTCAGAACCCGCAGTCTGATGCATCAGCTGTGCGCAGAACAGCTGCGATCACTCACACTACACCGGGTCCAGCTAAGCTCCACAGGTCAAGGGTCTCTGTGCTTCCTGGAGGGGAACTTTACAGTATGTGAAAGAGAATTTCTCTTGCATGGACTATTAGCGTGGAGCAAAACTAACTCCTAACTCCAAATCATTTGGTGTGGATCAGTGCAATGTGCACTTTCCCATCTCTTACACAGGGTGGCACAGTGTAGCTGGACATCTATAGATATTCCTACGTATCCTAGAAAAGAAGCAAACAGCTAACTGCTGGCGGATGTTGAATAATTCTATTTTTAAACATTAGACAATTGCAAATATAAGCACATTCTTATATGAAAGCTTTAACAAAGAGAACAGGCTGTCATATTTCTGTCATATGAATTTTGGCCTGCACATCACAAAAACACCAGCTGTCACACAACTAAATTCTAGCACACATGAAAAATGTAGCAGTGTAACCAAAAAAAAAAAACAACAACAACAAAATACTAACAATGTTCATTTTCAAACAGTTCATGTAACAACTCAGAAATGTTGGAATTTAAAAAAAAGTATTTGAAAGTCCATATCTGCTTGAGGACTGGACATAGAGACTGTAGAGGTATATAATTCCCTCCATGTCATGTTCCCTAGACAGAAAGTATGAATATTTTACCTCTACCTTTGTATTTTACCTACATAATAATTTGTCTACCACCTTAGACCTTTTTGTGATTTAGAATGACAAGAGCTGCACAGTATGAAGTGGTAAGTTTCATGTATGTGGCTGCAAACATAACGTTTTGAATCACTGTGTTCCTGTAGGGTACATGATTGTCCCTTTAAAGCCATGTGAAAGATAAAGCAGTTGTGAGGCTGATATAACTGGCTAACGGTGATAGTTGCATCTCTTTCTTTGTATACCGTGTGGAGCATGAAACTCACCACAGGCCTCCTTGGCCCAGTTTCCTTTATCCCAGTCCTGTGTGTTCCTCAGCTAGAAACCACAAAGCTGTAGTAGGTTCATCCCTCTTCATGAGGCTTAAACTTTACACGCCTCCAAGCACCGGCTGCCCTCTCTGTCGTTTTGCCTTGTTGTGTGTCTGGGCACATGCCTTTTAGCTGATGGGAGGTCAAGGCAGAAAGCAAATCTCAGGTGTTATGTGTGGATTCAGCTAAGGAAGTACAAGAGTATAAAGAATGTGCCTCTTAAATAACAACCAAACCAACCTCCTCACCTTTGCCATCTCAAGGACATAGCTATTACTACATTCAAAAGAGAATCTATTCATTCCTCCTGTATAGGATTTTCAGTTTAATGTTTTTTTTCTTAGGAGGAAGCATGGGTTGGTTGGGGACAAACACCAATACCAATAAGAGAAAGAGCAAGAGCCAACTTGCAAGGCATGTGTCTACATTTGTGGAAGGGAATAATGGTTATCTTGTTTACAGAAGTTGTTGGTACTCTTCATTAGTGTTTAAATAAGCTTTCTGGGGGTGAAAGGTATTAAGTACATTACTCTTAATATCGTATTTGCAAACTACTGCATTCTCAAGAAAAATAGCTATTAATCCCAATTCTCATTTGAGCTGAAAACCAAGAGATAGCAAGTACTTGTCGACGCTATGGGAATAATGTGGGAAATAAAAGCAATAGAAATTTCTTGCTTCTGCCTTTTCCAGATAAAAGTGATTAGATAATTCTAATGCAATGGTATACTTGCAGGCAAACATTTGGCTTGTTAACTTGCACTTTTAAATTTGTACTAAAGCTGTTCCTATCACAAAAAAAGATGCAGATAACTTGTGTTCTGAGATTACTTGCTGCATATATTTGGTATGGTATCATGTGTTGTAAAGATACCCGATCTTTGCCATCTGCAGTTGTATTTTAATGTTTGCCATAGTGCTGTGTTCATAATATAATTCATATGGTTTTGTAGTCTGAATCCAGTATAAAATGTAGATGACCAGCACTAGGAAAGCATTTATGTATAATCAAAATTCTGCAACTGCCCTCTCATAAAACTGAGTTCTCTGTTTGCTTTCCAGTGTGTTTTGATGGTCAGGCTGTTACTCATATTCGCATGCTCTATGAAAGCAATGCTATTTGGTTCAGATCACTTTTTACAGTTGCTGAAAAAAACATGAAGTACCCTGTTACATGGACAGAAGATATCTTTGCTGGTTGAGCTTGAGGGGAAAACTGGGTACAATTATATATTCTTTTAATTATTCATGACTTGGGTCTGAAGTGAATGTGTATACGTTTTTCACTTATTCACTTTATAAAATTCAAAACTAAGCCCAGAAGCAGTTTTATTCTTGGCAGCATGACAAGTTTCCTTTCCTCAACAAACCAGTCAAAGGAATTGTTCCTCAGAGAGTTTGTCATCTGCACGTATCCCAGAGTGTGGAGAGGGTAGCAGGCATTCATTACACCACCATCACACACAGGCATGTGTGCTCCCTCCCTCTCGCCCTCTCTGGCTGTGACACAACAAGCACATCTCAAAGGACTGAATTTATATCTAGCATGTAGTTTCATTTATGTAGTTGATTTGCAGCTCATTAATCTAGAAAACAGCCTGTTTGGGTAAGAACAACGTGTGCATCCATATTTTGCTTATTCCCCTCCCACCTCCAATGCAACATGCAGTTTTAAAAGAGGGAATTGGCTCTCTTTTGGGGAGCAACTAGAGTGAAAGCAGCTCAGTAGCTAACGCTGATGTAAACATACATTAGGAAATTGTTTTGATCTGGCCTATCAGGCTGCTGGCAATTCACTGTGCTTCCTTGGGAGACATGCAAATTTATGGGACACAACTTGACATGATTAAGGCAATGCATACATAGGAGGTGATTGCCCTTCGGCAAGAGAATGATATCGAGATGCAATGATTCTCTGCATTCTTGGCAGTGCAGGTAGGATCATGAAATTAGAGTCCTCCTGCAGACTGAGTATAATTTAGTTTTTTTTTTTATTTTTTTAAAACACTTGTTTTCTCCATCTTTTGTGGTTGAATTATTGTTAGTTATTTGTCTTGCAGGGGCATCTACAGACCCCAGTCAATTTGTATTCTTCAAAATCTAAACCTAAATAATATCTGTTGATACTATAATAGCATGTTGAGTCTAGAGACAGAAGAAAAGACAAAATAATGCCACAGGGAAGCATCTATTTCTCTTATTCAACCACCACAGAGGGAGGTCTTCACTTTGAAATTTAATTATTAGAGACAGCGACCCTCCATGTTGACAGAAATGTGCTTAAAAATCATCCACCTGCCTGAGTGGAGTCAGATTCATTTTGTGCCAGGGTTAATGAGGAATTACTGATCGCTGCCTGGGAATTTGGGGGTGAGAACTGCTGAACTTAAGGTGAAAGACTCCATATCGTATTACTTCTCCCTTGAGTCAGCCTAGCAAATAGCTAACTGTAATATCTTAATTAACCATGTGTTAACATCAACCTCATTCGCCTTTGTGAGTCTAGCACATGGCTAATTACATGGCGTTGGCACACAACGTGCGCAAGGGAAGCACGCAGTACTGCTGTGGTGGGGCAGTTAGTATTCCCACCGTACAAGTGGATGACTCTTGGTTGATGTTATTCAAAAGGCAACCTTTAATTTTACACAATTATAAGTTGGTGAGGAGAAGCAGCACTTTACCTGTTTTCTGATGGAGATCATTGCCCTTCAACCTCCTGGACAGAATAGTTCCAATGCTCGGAGGAGGCCAACTTTGTGTCATCTTTTCCTGTTCTGCATGGGTAAATGGTGAGAGGAGCAGGAAAGGCACGAAGTGCTTGGCTGTGGAGGCTGTCACCCTTTGCATGTCTTTGATAGGCACCTGGTATCCAGCACACACGTTCTGCCGCTTTGTAGCGTCCGGCAGCCAGCGTCAGTGCGGCCTTGCTGTGCTGGTACACATGAGCAGGGAAGGCGCCGTGCTGGGAGCGTCTTGTGTTCCGGCTGTGCGCAGCTGGCATATGGTTCTTCAGGGACATGTACCATCTGGTACAGATGAGAGTCTGTCATGTTACATGGTCTTTTTATCTGAAATAGAGATCAGGAGGAACATCACAAAGCTATGAGGAATTTGCTGGTGCAGTTTTCACTTCATCACAAACCATGAGTGGAGAGGTTGCCCCTTCCTAAATCCTGTCTTCCAGTTTGACCAATACAGCACATGAGAGTTTGTTTTTCTAGATCCTCCTAATTGTGTCAAACTTGAAAGCAGTGTTTAATTTCTTCTTCTGTTTTTAAATGCAATCCTCATAATTTGCTTGAAATGTCTTCCACTGCTACCTGTAACATTCATCTTCAAATTCACTTCTGTTTCTGTTGCTTTATGTATTCAATGCATGCTTTTTGAGGGAATTCCCATCTACATCTTTGACGTAGTTTTTGTTTGTCTGTTTTGGCGCATTGTATTGCCCAGTTAGTTTGCAAAAAGTTGCTGGTATGCAAGTAGTACCATGTGCTTATTTTTTCCATATGCTGCCATTTTTAGTTTAGACAGACAGACTTCATAGAGCTCTGTTGCAGGCTGTGTTGGACTTCCCCCATTATCCAGCTCCTGCCAAACTGCAATCTTTTTTTTTTTTAATGTGTTCTGATGCTTTTTTTAAGCTTTCTCTGTTTTTAAAGCTCTGTCAATTCACAGCCCTTCATCTCTAAGCCTTTATCCAATAAGAATTCATAGTTTCTATGCTAGCTATTAATTTTAATTTTCAAATGGTAGTTTTTGAAGATTAGCTAAATTAAATCATTTTAGCAATTAGTGTCAAGTTAATATATAATGGAAATTAGATAATGGCAGAGGTAGAAGCACTTAGATTCTGAATAGATACCCTCATTGGGTTTAATGTTTTTTATAACATCTCTTTATGTGAGCAAAAAGCTCACATTCTTCCTGACTTTCTCCCTCACACTTGGGCCTCTGACTGCACAGACAGAATATCTTTGATTATGAGGAGACCTGAATCTCTTTTTACATTTCTCTGTTCTGAAAGATAGCGTTATAAAGTGTGGATACATTAAAAATATTTTTGCTATTATCAAACCTCAGCTCTGCCACTTGGTAGCTGTTGACAAATCTCTATAGGCCCTAAAATACAAAATCTACTATAAAAAGATTTTATAAGCTTGATAATTTTGTACAGATAGATAAAAAAAGCCAGATGATCCTCAGGCCATGCCAGGCTATAGAGCAGTGCAGGTTGTTCAGACTGATTAAAATGAAGGGGCAAAGACAATTTACCTGCATTGTACCCCTTTCTGCTTTTGGCCATGAATAAATCTGTGTCCAAAGTGCTCTAATTTGCGCTACCTGAGTCTGGGTGGATCTTTGACCTGTGTGACACATACACACAGCAAAGATTTAAAAACTATGGCATGGCAATTGCTTTGGAGCTGGTCACATCTTACTATTCTATCAAACCCCGCCCCAGGAAACTAGTAGACCTAGTGAGCTGAAAAAAGAGAGACCAACAAAACAGAACAAAATCTAATCCCAGACTTCAAAAACTAATTGCTATGATTACAAACAAACATACAGGATCCTAGGATTAAACATAAGGATATGTATGGTAAAATGTAAGGACTGAGGCCTTGTGAGAGTTGTGTCCGTCCACACATAACAGCCCTGATTTTTTGATGTATTTTGGCTATTGCTGCCCTGCCCGTTGAGGTTACCATGCCTAGCTGCACCTTTGTGGCAGAAGATACCACCCTGTTGCACAGGCTGCAGAACAAATAGTCACCTAGTTCTCTCCTGCTCTAGTTTACAACCTGGCTTACCAGCAGAAGTTGAAAGCTGGGACAATTTAAATTAATTCTTAGCTCTAGCTAAGCTTCTAGCTTAGCTCTAGCTTCTAGCTTAGCTCTAGCTTCTCTTCAAACAAGTAAACAAGTAAGTTTGATAATTACTTCTACTGCCTCAGCTAAATCAGTAATAATGAATCAGAGCCTTTAGATCTTTTAAAAAAATCCAATGTTTTTACAGTTTAGACTGAAATACAGAAAGTCTGTATAAATGCAGTTCTGCTCTCTTTATGACCTTGACCCGGCAGTATCAGAGCCTGTGACACAGTTCCTTATTACCCCATTCATTCAGTAGACTCCAAGTTCTGAGCAAGGACTAGGTTATGTTGTTAGTTTTGCAAAATGAGGCCTCACCTTTATGCAAAACTATTTAATGTTTACTATAAAAGGAATCAACACCACCAAGTCGTTGTTTTAGGGATTAATTTAAATTCAGTAGTAATGATGCTTGTGCAGCTTATAGGCCACATATGAGCCTAACAAACCAGGAATACTCCCAAGTCTTTGAAACACCTGCCAAGAATATGCTCTATATTTAATCCTGTCAGTTTATTTAACATTGAGCTAAATGTTTTGAGTACTGTAAGGATTAATCGGATCTCTGAGCATTAGGATGTTTCCCTCATACTGTTGCCTTGATATGTTTGCTGCTGTTTATAGAAAACACCTCAATCTTTTCAGAGACTCAAATACCAGTTGTGAAAATCAAACTTGTTCTCTTACTAACAGGGGAGGCAAGGAATGGAGATAGAGGTACTGCATTGTGCATCCAAGTAGTTATATATGAAACTGAGTCAACCCCATTTGCTACTCAGGAGAAGTGAGAAGGAGGTTTTTCAGAAAGCAGATGATCTTCTGCAGGTAAACGAAAGGCAAGGAAGTTTGGCCAGGTGAATTTTCTTAGATTCATGGTCAAATAAATGTGAAAAGCACTGTCAAGAATGACAGCACTGGGATATCCTGGGCCCTATTAGAGAATTAAAAAGTAGTTAAGAGGTCTGTTTGTTGGGTCTTACAGTTTTTAATTTATTGCGCCCAAATGCAAAGGAATAGAGCAAATCAGCAATGAAGCAATCCAGATTACTTCCCTCAATGTGCAGTGCATTTCCTAACTGGCAAACGAGCTATTACTGAATATGACTCATCAAGATTAAAAAGGAAATATAATTTAGTCAGAGCAGTTGTCAAGTCACTGTTTAATGTTATTTTTTGTATTTGCTGTGATAAGCATTAAAATTTGCACACTCCTTGATAAATCATTGTTTAGCAGTGTCTAGAGGGTCCACTAAATGGTTTAAAATTGCCACAGTATAATAAATGGTTATTTGATAATGAATGAAATTGTTTGAAAATACTGTTAAAATGTCAAGTTTTAACACACAGAACATTACTCAAAAAGAGTGCAAACATGGAAACTATAGTGACACCATAAATATACTGCAACAAATGCATTTATTTGTACAGGACAAATAGTAAGTGCAATACACAAACCCGTATAAATTGATATATGAAGTTAATTTCAATCTGTAAAAGTAATTGCATTGGTTTAACTTATTTAACTCTCCTTACAATAATATTTATAGCAGTGCAAGAAAGTAAAGAAATAAATGATGATAAATAGATAAAATACATAGGAAATGGGAATTGTTTTCCAGTTTAATTACACTGTCACATAAAATTATCACAGAAATACACTATGCTAACAGGAAGAATACATTAAAACTTCATTACGCTGTGCAGAATTGGATAGCTTTTATTGCTCTTTATTCCATAAATAGCTTTTTGTCTTCTCAACTATCATGAAAAGTTAAACTATATATATAAAAAAACCATAGTAATGCAAAACAACAATATAGGATGTGGCGACTGACAGTTAATCTGTAGCATTAAGCTAAAAGCAAAAGTGTGATACCCTTCTCTGCAAGGATAAACATGATCTAACAGTAACATATAAAGGGGAAAGAAATGTCCACTCGAGTTTGCATTCTTATTTTTTTCTCAGATACATTTCTGGCTGCAGGGGGTTTGTATATCTATACAAGATGCTCACTTGCTGGGGTATGGGACACTATCATAATTACACTACAAGCAGAACAGATAGGCAAATACTTTTTCTTAACCAATTGTGATTCATTTATTTATTTTCCGAATGAACAGCATTAATGCCTATATTTTATCTTTCTGCCTTCTGAATGAACACAAAATGGCAGCCTCACTAAAGGCAGAAAGATGCCCACTGATCTCTCAGTAGCACCTGATTTTTTTATCTACTTTTTTCCAAACAGTTGAAGCTCATTGTGCTTGAAAATAGGTATCTGCTCAGAATAGAGGTAGAAACAGTGTAATAATGCAGTAAATTTAATAATATAGCAGCATTATTTTGACTTCTTGATTTGATGATAAGTCTTGCCTGTTTTTTTTCCCCTTTCCCCAAAGCTAAGTGCAACTAAGTGGAAGATCGTACTTTAATTCGCCTAAAAGAACTTAAATGTCATTCTTTGGTATGTCAATAAAAATGTGGAAAATAGGTCTTTTGGTGCCCCAAAACTCAGAGGCAAACTTTAATTCTAGACTTAATTTTAAAAATTTCATTATTTTTAAACACTACTTTATAAATCTTTGGAGACTGATTGATAAGATTTGATCACTGAAAAGGAATAGTACTCTGAAAAAAACGAAACATGGAATACCCGTAAAGAGAATACTGGATGCAAACTGCAGCCAAAAGATAAGGCAGCTCCCTGTGTTATATAATAATTAGGTCATCAAAATATTCCTAGTGATTGTCATTCTTGGGTAAGTTAAATGAATGGACTTGCTCTAGAACTTTATTTCAGCTCTTTAAAATTATGTGTATGCTGTAAGAATGATTTTTTAAAGCTGTCTATTGCCATAAGAAGGGCTATAACTAAAGTGAACTATCATTAGACTTTGGAAAGGATTGTTTATTATAAAACAGAATGGTCTGTTATATACAGTTCTTATTAAAAAATGAATGTGGAATGCGCTTCAATTTTAACAAAGTAGTAAAATTGTTAACTTGACTTCTAACAATGAAAATTTGGTATTTTGGATAATAAGAATAATTCATAGGCTTTATATTGCCATCTGAACATTTCAAAGGGACAGAAATTGAAAATGTCAACCAAATGTTTAATTAAGCAAATCAGAGGCAAGGCCCTTAATTCCTGTTACTATTTTCTCATCTTAACCCATACTGAGCTAACCCATTTTAGCTGAGACATGTACCTTTTTTTTTTTTTTTTTAAGGGCTACTAATTTCAAAAGTTCCATACCTAGATGTAGCACAGACATATTTGGTGTATTTTTTTAGACAGTGGTAACATCTACACTACACTGAAAGCTAGCGCCCGGGTCGAGCAGCCCCAGAAATCAATCTCAAAGTATTTTCAAAATGGGAGACCCAAAACAGTCGCCACAGCTACCTTCCATTAAAGGTACTGAAAACATTATGAAGATATATAAACAAGTTGTGTAAAATAAATACATATGATCCTAACAAACATTTCTTTTAGATTTTACCCTTTATAAAATCTGTGTGTCTTGAACAAATACAAAATTAAAATTTACTGTAATGAAAAAAATAATCTGTTTTCAATCAGCACCAAGAATTTATGACAGCATTGGAGGCTTGCATTGTTCCCAAACAATGTGTTTGTAAATATTTCATGTCACAAACACAGTATCAGTAAAAAGAAGCTAAGTAACACTGAGTTGCAAAAGAATAGCCCAGAAGTGCATGATATTACAAAGAGATTTCTTAATTCTATTAGTTAAGGTAATTTCCCACCTTTAAAATTCTGTTTTTCTGTGAAAGGAGGAGGAAATTCAGAGTCTTTGCATCAGTGCTTTCAGACTTTAAAACTAATGCACCCTTTTACATAGCTTTTCAGGATAAAGTACTGTCTAAGCTAATATTTATCCAGACAATAAAGTTTTGTACAACTCAGAAAAATGAAAGGATAATGCATTGTGAACTCCTGGTTTGGTTTAACCACCACAGTAACAAACAAGTAACAGTGTTTATTACACATCTATTGAAAACACTAATGTTCTTTAGCTTGAGCTATTACTATCAGTATTTCACTTCTTGCAGGATTATGTTTATCATCAAAACTGCAGAAAGTTTCCACAGTAGTATGTTAAATGCAGAGTCCTCTTGCAAAGTCATTTGCACCTGCTTTCTTCTTAATTACAGCTTCTTGGTCTCCATTTTGTTCTCAGTGAAGTCAGTAGAAATATTGACAAGAGCAGCAGAATCAGGCCCTGAAATTTGAGCAGGGACAGGTTTGTGCATTTTCAGCTGAAAACATTTCTTGGCAAAACAGAAATAATGCTTATCCTTACAAGGATTTTAGAAAAATCAGAATTTTTCCACCCTCATATGGCAAGGTATTAATGCTTGTTTCTGTTGTATTTTACACATTCATACCTCCAAGGAAAGCATAGGAACTGACTCTCTCGTCTCTAAACATACTCAAACCCAAAGAATTAAAACCAGAAATCCAGCTATCTAGATATGTTTTGCCTTTCACCAAAAATTAAACTATAGCTGAGATGCATAGTTGAGAATTCCTTAAAAGAAAGAACATTGTGACTTTATCTTGAAACAGAAAATTCTTTAAGGACAAATCAGTATAGGTCAAGTATCTTGCTATCTGCAGGAGAAGCCAGAAATAGATCTGAGTATGTAAAATTAAGGTATTGTTTATTCCTAAAACAATTCCTCTATACTCTCACTGAAGCAGAATATGGAATTGTGGTGTGGTTTTCCAAGCACATACTGGCAGCTGCACTCGCATCTCATGGGCTCTCTATCCTGACTTGAAGTGCTTTTACAAAACCTAGGAGAAAGTAAAAGTGCAGAGCAAGTCAGAATTGTGCCAGTTACTGTGCTGTAAAGCTGATCTTTTTTTTCCGCTCACTAATAAACGTGAGCACACATTCCATAAATACGACCCCAGATAGGCCCACGTAAAGGTCCCAATGGAGTGTGATATTTCAGCGAGTAATCCCGTATGAAGCAGGAGGGCTAATCCTGTGCTTCAGTCTTACTGGCTAAAAACGTTATTGGATCAAGGCCAGGGCAGTCACGGAAATTTACCTCTGGTTTTGCTGTAAAGGCTGTATAGGTTATGCCGATCGTGCTACGACTGAGCACACCCAGTCTGGGTTTTCAGTGAAGTCTGTGGCTTTCCTTTGCCACAGGCTGGCAAGGCATATTGTGCTCGTAATATTGTCCTCTGGTTTGTCAGCTGTGCATTGATTAAGACACAGATGAGCCATATGCTCATGAACTAAGCTATTCAATGGCTTTTGGGAGAGGTTCAGCTCCAAGGAATTTTACAAATGCCAGCTCAGATTTTCCTTTGAACTGCATTAGCCATAAATATGGATTATTCCTGTAGGTCTTGTATATGGAGAATGCAATCTGCTTTAAAGGTTGAGCAGCAAAATATAAATATAATTATTTCTCAGCCAGATAAATGAGTCACTTCAGTAGAGATAGATTAGGTCATGTGACCAAAGTTAAGTGCAGAACAAGTTAAATATTCCCATCCATGTCTGCACAAAACTTTTACCATTATGTATACACACACATGCACTTCTACATAATATACACACAAAAAAGCTTGAAAATTTTGTACAGATTCATTAGATCATTTTGCTTGAATAGTGAACAAGAAAATCACTTCTAAAGTGAAAAAATAATTCATTCCATTTCACGGCTAAAATCAAGTGTGAAGTTATTGCTTCCTGCTATCTGAGAATAACTGCTATCTAAAAATATTAATTTACTAATTTTATTGGGCAAGTGACCACTCGATGCTTAAACAGCAGCTAGCAATTAGTGTATGTAAATCAGCTGAGACAGAAGAATCTAAATTCCTGTTCTGCATAGAATAATAGTTAATTTGTAATAATACATGTCACTGGCCCATCTGATTTGAAAAAGTCACGTTCTACACTGCTGAAAATCTCAATACTTACAATATTTGTTGTGCATTTTATGATTACTCTTAATGCCCTTGCAAACACACGTAATAAAATGCTAACAAACCATCATCCATTACTTAATTATATTTATCTAGACAGATAATGTTGGGGGGCGGGGTGGTGCTGTGATAAAAAATATTGTTTCCTGTTTGGCAAACAAAGACTAAATTTACAGCTTAATTATTCCTTGTAGTGCTGTAGAGAGATTTTCCTGTTAATCACACCCAGGTCCAGAATGGATTTTTTTTTTTTCTGTAGTGAGGCTTAAAACATGTGTTGACTCTCAATTAAATCAACTTCCTCTCCAGTAGGGGAGTTACTAATGGGATTTAAATGTTTGTGAAGCTTCACTGGGATGCACACAGGGAGCTTTTCTGACAGTGATGAAACACCTTCTATAAGGCAAGACAAGTATCTCAGAAAATAATGCTAGAGCTATCTTCAGAAACTTTGCCTATGGAAAATACCAGAATAATTCATCTTAATTAATAAAAATACCTCTACATTTCATCAATCAAGTGAAATAAAAATACAGGTCGGTCAGTCTCAGAAACCCTTATTCATGAGAGCATCTCACCGTTTCCAAAAGATCACCTGTCTGCACAGTGACGCTCATGTGATTAAGGACTGCACTCTGAAAGCTTAAAATAATGTTTTCCTCAGAGCGAAATCTGTGACAATGGCCACAGAACCCCTGAACTGGAGGGCACTGGACCTGAAAAGTAAAATGAGAAGTTTTATTTTTAAATCCTCTGTGTTCTAGTCCTTTGCTTTGCAAAAATATCCTGGTAAGTGCTTACTGAATTGTCAGACATTCTTCATACTGCATTCTTCTGCAGTAACTTGCCACAAATATTCACTGCAGTGAAGGTTTCATCTATAAAACCAGACCCATTAGACTTGTACAGTTAACTCACAGCAAGACGTACTGGTTGGCCTGTCTGCCTTGGCTCTAACCAGCTCTGATTTGAGCTCTAAGGGATTATTGGATTCTGGATACGCATTAATGAACTGTCACTTACTTGCTCTTCATATGAAAATAAGGAGGTAGAAAAGAGGTTGCTAAGCACTGGTAAGAAAAATCAAGAAAGGATACTTTGACTTAAGAGTGTCTAAAATACATTCATATAAACTGACCCGAGTAGAAGAAGCTTAATCCAAAAACCCATACATAGGTATTTATAAGATCTCATTTATTAGCCTCAGTGAAATGGTGAATTTATCATCTTTTCCACGTGTTCAAACCTATATTACCGGATCACTTAGGTAAAAGTGATTATTTACTACTTGCCATGCATTTTCTGGAACAGTGCATTTCTTGGGTGGCTTATTATAAAACATTGAACAATTACTTCTAGTAGGAGTTCTTGATGACATCTTTGTGTTGGAACAGATTGTACTCTGAGAAACACAGATGGAAAGGTTTTTCTTTACTTCTTTAAAATAATCTGCAAAATACAAAGCAAAAAACTGCTTCAGTCATTTTTGATAAATCTTGTTATAGAAAAAAACAATCTGACAACAAAGAAGTAATAATCAACACTTTACAGTTGCACCAAAGTAATGACAGAAAAGGGTGTGATTTGTTTTTTATGCTTTTAGTCAGAAAATCTCTTGATATATATGCCAACAGTATCCATGACATATAAACCATGTACCTTACTCTAAAAGGTGCCCTGTAAGAGAATGGTGTATTCTTTATGTGAATAAGCTGAATCAGTACAAAAAAACTCATTCGGATCCACGTCCACATTAAGGAAACATTTTTTTCACTTTTCCTTAAAACAGTACAATGCAAGAGCGCTTTTTTTCTCCTCTCTCTTCTTTTCATTAAAAAGAAATTTAAATGGTCACCTAAATATGACCATTTTTTTTAGTGTCAAAATTGTTTTACTCATCTTCTGAATCAACAAAAACAAAAATCGGAAAACATAAGAATTTTTAAAGAGCTGAAAAGCGAGTTTTATGGGAAACTATGTATAATACTACATGATAACACATGAGTAACTATAAAAGATTTAAAAAGAAGATATATTAAACACAGGAATGCCTTGAATCAATTGAAAGATGTTAAGCTGCAATACAAGTTACACTAGTGCAAAATAGAAGCAATTTCACAGTCTTTTTTCCAGTCTTGCTAAAGACAACCAATTTTCAGCAAGACAAAAAATATCAAAGTCATTACTGATCATATGTTCCCTTCAGACCAAAGTCTTTCCAGACACTGATCAAATATTAAACACAAGAACAGTCAAATTGACTGAGAGTAAAATCTCTATGCTTGAAATAGCAACTTCAGAAGCCTTTCACTTTATACTTTTCACACCTGACCAGGAGGGGAAAAGAAGGAAAAGACACCAGTTTCTGACAAACTGTTCAGAAATAGTATCCTGATAGTAACATTTCTCCCTATCTGAAAGTAACTTAGTACTTCAAATGAAGAAAATAGGAACTGTTAATATAATAATTTGAAAAGCTGATCCTCTGTTCCCCAAGTTAAGCAGATGTGCAGCCACCATCGACCTTATTTAAATTGAAAGAATAATAATTAGGGTTCAGGAAAGCTCTTAATCACATGCTTACTGAAGTCAGGAGCTTGAAACACCCAAGTGCTTTCCTGAGATAAGCCTTACTAGGTTAAAGTTAATGTATGATGATGGCAAATATCTGAATAATTTCACACCTGTTTATAGTCCATAATGCCACAGACTCTCAGCACTTATACATAAAGGAGTTTAACTTTGGATTTCCTGCTAACAGGTGGGGTTGTTTCCAATGATACTGTAGTCATATCAAAAACCTTATCAGATGTTATTCATTCTATGCAAAGTCTTTAAAACACTGCTTTAATAGCGATATACAAACCTAGAGTAAAGTATCTTCTGAACAGAAACTGGCTACTGGAAAATGAAATTAAAAATTCTTTTGTACTGAATACAGACTAATTAATGTTATGTAAGCTAAAAACGCTTCTTCAACATTTCAGAGGCTCATAAAAACTCTTCTGGCAGATTTAAAAGGTAAAACGTGCTATGTTTATATTGATGATATAATCATTTTCTCTTAGGACTTGGATCAGCATTTAGTGAATAGAACAGCTGTACTATGAAAATTACAGCCTCTGAGCCCCAACTCTAAATCTTAAAAATGAAGATGCTATAAAATATAGATTAAATAGTCTGTAGCATATTTTATCAAAAACAAATTGATTTTAGACCAGGCTTTTTTTTGTTGTTTGCAAGTTTCTCATGCTTTAAAACATGAAGCAAATCCAGCGATCTTAGTTTTACAAATCAGTATCATCTATATATCCCAATTATCTACCCTTGAAGAGCATCTTAAAAATGTAATGGGTAGAAAAAAATCTGATAAAGACAAGTATAGCACAGTTCTAAAAATTCTTAAACCTGCCCAATTAATAGCCCTGTTTAAAAAAGGTGTGCTTATTAAACAATTAGTTGTATAAATGTTACCCGATGACAATTTTATAGGCCTTACAGAATTTTGTTTCAATGTCAATGAGAAAACATTGGTTGCCCATACTGATAACATTACAGAATACAGTAACACTGTAAGAAAATTCCATCAAGGGGGGAAAAAAATGGTCATGCATTTAGAGACTTGAACCAACACCTTATAAAAATATTTGAATCAGTGCTAAATTCAAAACCGTAGTAAATAAGGCCACATTACATTAAAAGGAATTTCCTCCAATAAAAATAGCAGAACACATAGTTTCCTATGCAATTAGGCTAGGATTTCCAAAACTGCTCACTATTAGCCTGACTTTTCTCCTAATTAAGTCAATAACTGACTCAAGGGAGAGAATGATGCTACGCTAGGAGCACCTAGCTATGCTAGCCTGGGAGCCGCTGTCACGTTAGGAGCTAAATTCACATTAGGAACCGTGAATTTTTTGAAACTGCGATGTTGCATGTAGGCTAGCTAGAGCTCTCAGACAGCAGCTGCAAACCCCAAGACCTGCAAAGGCTCTTTCTAATGCTGGTGGTCCAGCAGGAAGGAAGGATACCAGGCGAGACTGTTCATGAACGAAGCAGGGTCACTAATGAGTCCACAAAAAGTAAACAGCAAAGCCCAGATGTGCTCCAGCAGTTCCATGTGTTTTTACCACAGGTTTCAGTGAAGGATACTGTCCAGGAGTTGTACACCTGTGCCCTTCCTGGTATCCTCCCCATCACCTGATACTCTCTCTTCTGGCACATGGTTCAAGACTGGTATCCAAGCCTCCATTCAGATTGGGATGCTCACAACAATCCAAGCTACTAAGAAGTTTTTTTCTCTTAATGTTCTGAGTCTGATCCTAGGGTATACATTTTTATTTAGGAGAGGACTATCTCCATACACCCAGAAGTGGGTTAAACGTTCTAGCTTGACTTGAGTAACCTCCTGTGCTTCTAGAGTGTCTTCTTCTAAGTAATCTGAATGAGTTGGTTGAGAAGGTATTGCCCATTTGCATGGTACAAATTCCTGCAGGAATTTGAGTGAGTGCTTTTCACCTTCAAGACTCTGCTCCTCAAGAAATGCACTTTGAAGTCCTTGGCACTCAAAGATGAAATTCTGCAATCTTTAGGGGACTGTACTGGCTGTATTGTATTGGAAGAGAGCAAACAGTCTGCAGGTAGAAAAAGGCAGGGAACAAGGACATTTACTCTTTATCTATTAGGGTATCTGGTTAACGTGACAGTCTAGAGAAGGTTTAAAAAAAAAAAACACATTTATGAAGTATTTGGAACATAAACAGGAACGTGGCCAGTCACAACCATCACGGGAGACAGTTTCCGGAAACACTGGAAACTGTCTCCCAGACCTGGGAGCCATGGTGCAGATTCTGGAAAGAGGAGCTTTCCTCTCACTTCCGGGACGGGCTGAGGTCATGAACAGCACAGATACAGAGCAAGGGAGCAGAGGGAATACAGCAGTGTAGCCGCAAGATTCCGAATTTTGTCCTTAGTGACACGAACGGGACACTAAGGTTCCAATACTACTTTGGGGATAGTTGAACCTTCCGTTCTTAAATAGTCAAGATATGAGATCGAGGAACAACAGCATATGTTTCCTGAGGTGGTCAAGCTAGTTGGAAAGTATTTCGTTAATTCATTTTGTATGCTAAGATTCGTAAAAATACGTACTTCAGGATTCTCCTCCCTGTATCTGTACCAGGCTTGTCAGTATAATCCTGACCTTAGGCTTTTTATAGATTTTGGCTTGGGTGTTTTATGTTCTCAGCATAGTTCAGCTGAGCGTGGTGTTTGTAATAGTCTTTTGGATTAATTTTTACTTTTCATCAAATAAACACTTTATGTTTAGCAATATCAGATAGGTTTTTTTGCTAAATTACCCAGTATGTAGACTTACAAAGAAAAAGGTGCATCTGCCATTCTACAGGCTACAGTATTTTTTTTTTTTTTTAAATAAACAAGCTTAACACTGCAAGTATGATACACAGTCAGCGGTTCAAGAATGATTTCCACCTGCAATGCAGGTGGAAAAACATCATCTGTTGTTCTTAGTCTTTATTTAGGCAAAATCTCACCGAGTTCACTACATGTTTGACTATTAATACACAAAGAACAACTTTAGAATTAAGCCACTGTTAAATCCTGCTAAATCAAACTGAATCTAGTTCAGGAAGATCTGGATTAAAGACTGCTACACCACAGGGCAGCTTGGTGGTCTAGTTTATGCCTACATTTACAACCACATTTTTGCTAATTTAAAAATGAACACTACCTTAGATTTATCACATTCTCATCCGACTTTATTAGTGTTACAAAAAATGCAAGTGGATGTAGTATAGATGTGTATATATACATCTATACTCGTGTATATATACATATAGATGTGTATAGATCTCTATACTTTCTTACTCTGTGAAACGGCAATGCTGGCAACTACTGTGACCTGCATAATGGGAGCATCTGCTTTTTAAAACAACTGAATATATGCCATTAAAAATAGTTGAGCAGTGCCGCTTAACTCTCAAATGTTGTTGAAAGACTTAGTGGAATTTAATTACTTTTCTCAATCTAAAGCAACACAAGCCGTGATCCAGTATTTGCAAATAAACAGAATTCCTTAGCAATAAGCTTACATGGAAATTTAAAAAAATATTGTGAAAAATAATGGTAAAATAATACTTTTTAAATCTACAGTATGACTTTCACTCCCAGTGCTATAAATCTAGAGGCTTTTGGTATGGCCTTACCTCAGTCCTTAAGCTGTAAGATAGCATTCACAATCACTCACATGATATACAAGTGTCATTTGAGATTTCACATGTTTGGGGGAATTGATGATTCCTAGTTTTTGTCACCTTTCAATCTCACTCATACTCCTACAGGTGATCAAAATGCAGCTCCTGGGCATAGATTTTTTTTTTTTTTTTAATACTGGAATTCAAACTTTGAATTTGCCGTGGCTTTGTACTAAACACTAGATATAATACTCTTGAGGCAGTGATAAATTTAAAAGCAAGGCAGAAGGAAAAAAAAAAAACACATTTGAGTGATTTGCACAACATCTAACAGAGAAAAAAATGCCCCATCACTGTCAATAGAATGAATATTCTATCAAAACTACACTCACATTCTCTTCTATTGAGATTAACTTTACCTGCTGAACGTTGTGAAATTTATTTCTGTGGCCTATGACCACTATATATCAGCATTCGACCCCTATCTATATAAAACAACAAGCATGAGCTTAAAGCTCTCTTAGAGGCTGTCTAAGAGATGTATATTTACTGACATATAACCTGACTAAAGCCAAACATCATTACCCCTGTGACTGATTGGAGGGCAGTCATAACTTAACAGTTTTATTTCCCTTCTACAGCTGAGCTCCTTGACCATGTTAGCTGAGCTGACACGGCATTTCAAGTCTTGTTACCAGCTCAATGGCTCTCTCATAAAAAAAATAAATAAATGAAGGAAAAAGAAAAGCACCTCTTAGCCTCTCCATCTTGATCGTTACTGATGGGCTATCAGTAATTTCAACTTGGTCAAGTAGTTGAAGGTTAAATAAATTCTGCATGGCTCTTTGCACGATCATGCCTGAATGCAAGGATTGCAATTTGAAGCAGATTTCTTTTTGACTGCTCCTTCGGAAGTACTTACTGTTACTAACATAGGCTACAAAAGCAGTTATTTTTGTGGAGAAGCAACTATCCTTTGAACAACAAGAACAAAACTAAATGTCCATGGGGCAAAACAACTGCTCTTTGATATCTGTGAAAGGAAATGTAAAGGGATAGGAAAGGTTCATCCTTCCTTTAAAAACAAACATATATGCATATATATATACACACACACACACACACACACACACATATACATACACCAGTTTAGAAGAGAAGGACAGGATTAGAGTTCGTCAGTAACCATTCAGAAGAATTTTGATCAACTGCTTTTTAATAGATTGTTAAAATCTAAGAACAGATATCCACTGACTCATGAATGACTCGTGATTTTAAAAGAAAACAAAACAGGTCATACTATCTTGCCCAAAATATGTTATTTTGTGCACTATCATAAACTCAAAGGACTAATTACAGTGTACAAACTCACCTCAATGCCTCACCCAGGACATGTACTAATATTTGGTTAATAATGTATTATGTAGACTCAGCATTCCTCATTCTTACATCAGCTTTATATTTACTTCAGTGTTTATTTCTTGGGATCATTTCTATTTTATGTCAGTACAAGAACCTCCTAACTCATTATGCTTTTTTGTTTGTTTGTTTGTTTTTGTTAAATCCAGTAGATCTTCCTGATATATTTGGGGACTTCAGACTAATGTATTCCCCATTTTTTTTCCCTCACTGTTAAAATTATTTAAGATAAAAGTTCTCAAAGTTTTTGAACTGCTAGAGTTTACAGATATGAAAGAGTTTCATCTAAGCTCTTGTTTTTCTTATCTGAAGAATTGAGAAGTTGTTTAATGATATAGTCTACTGACATATGATAGACAGATTTTCATTTTTGACAAATACCCCTCTCTAGATACTGAAATGAGATAAAAAATGTCTAGACTATTAGTAAAAAGAGCACGCATAAGACATGTATTAAGAGGCATCCTTTCTTGCCCTGCACAAAGGTCTTCTACCTAGGAAGACACTGTAATTTCCACATATCTCAAGATCAGTTATGCACTCTGCAAAATCCAGTACTCTACATGTAAAGAAAATGATTTAAGCCAAAAAACACAAATAAGATTTACCAGAAAAAAAATGATTTATTAAACTTAGTTTTTCTTTATCAATCAGTTGTCAGTTCAATAATGGCTGCTCAGTTCTTCACTCACATAACTAGGAACAATTCCTATTCCAGTTCAGTACATCTGTTAGGTTGACAACAGAACTGTACTCCTAAGGGCAACTAATCTGGGGAATAGAATTTAGCCACTGGTAGGGTTCATTCAACTGAAAGATAAATTAACGTAGAATTTTAATGCCTTAGTTTATCCAAGATATTAAAAGATATAGAAGGAACTGGAACGCGGATTTCATTTAAGAGAAAAGTAAGGCCATTATACAAACAGCAGCACATCTCATCCAGAAGGTGTCACATAAATATCATACTATCAAACAAGAAATGTAAATTATCATACATACTCTATAATTGAAAAGTGTATTATACATTAGTGAAGTCACCCATTTATTTAATCATAATCAGTTCCAATAAAATCTCATTTAGGAAAGTTGAGTGTAGTTCAGGGTGGATGGTTATGAGTATATCAGTCATGTAAGCAGTTTTGAAAGCCAGTTCTTGTATGCAAAAACCAAATGAAATGCAATTATTTCCTATCTTATATAAGGGAAATTTGCACTAAAATGAGCTAAAACTGTACATTGCAGAGCAGAAAACAAAGCCAAACATAAATGCTGAATAGCTATTTTACATAATATTTTTCGTAAATTTTTACTTAAGATTCTACAGTTAAAAAGAGGAAAATCCACTGACATACAATAATTGAGGATTCTGTAGAGTTTGGATCTAAACCTCCTATGTTTGGTTTCATAAATCCAAACTCTTAGTAGGAGAAATTCTAAAAAAACAAAGGTACACAAGTCTGTCTTGCAGAAAAGTAGAAAAAGGCAAATATTTCCTCTCATTGCTGCCCTTCTACTTTAGTATTTTTAGCAAACCAACCTCCAGATGTGAGCTATAAATTTTTTTGATTGAAATTGGTGACAGAAAAAAAAAAAAAAAAGAAAAAAGATCCGTCTTTCACAAATTATATCATTCCAGTAAAAAAAAAAAAAAAAAAAAAAAAAAA